>CAAKHD010000890.1:3418-20341 GCA_901007705.1 Fistularia tabacaria | reverse complement strand
CGTCCGCGCGCCTGGCGGGTGGGGTGTGGTGGGTGTGTGTGTCCGCGAGTGAGTGTGTGTGTGTGTGTGTGTGTGTGTGTGTGTGTGTGTGTGTGTGTGTGTGTGTGTGTGTGTGTGTGTGTGTGTGTGTGTGTGTGTGTGTGTGTGTGTGTCAGCCTGTCAGCAGCAATGCATAAATTAAAAATTTTGGATCAAAGACAATGATGGAATGACAGATTCTCTTTCTGGGTCAGGTTAACCAATATGTAGCCAATTCCCTTTCTTTCTGATAAACTCAGTTCATTCCTTTAAATATTTTTTTTTTAAACTGTTACTTAAGCTTTTACTTACTTATTTTAAAGTAGTTTCTATTCATTTTTTTGTCACCAATTTTTTTAATAACACATTTTAAAATGTGTCATGTGTCTGCCATTGTTATTTCCTTTTGGTATATTAAAGCTATTAATGTATCATTTCAGTGCTACTATTATTATTGGTATGTGATCAATTGTTATTGTCCTTCCCAACCCTCATACCTGCCCTGTCTCTGTCACACTCTTGCTTTCTATCTCTCTGTCCTTCTCTCTTGCTCTATCTCTTTCCGCCCCAACTGATCGAGGCAGAAGGCGGCCCACACTGAGCTGGGATCAATCCTGATTTCTGCCACGGTACAAGGCAGGGGTTGTCATTTTCAAAATAACTCATACAGAATGAATTTGATGAATACAGTGATGGGGAGTTTCTCCTGGCATCTCGTCTCCTTTCACCTGCTGATTCACAACGTGGAAAATCAGGCTTTTGCAGTGTTTCCATGGTTACCGATCTGCTGCTCCAGGTCGGCCGCTTCGTCGGCAGTGGCTCGCGGCAAGACGCCGGGGTCGCTGAAGCTCGCCCGGAACAGCATCCCCATCACGAAGACAAACAGGATGCCGCCCACCGCCGGGATGGCGGGGGACAGGTGGGACGCCAGGAAGGGACAGCTGACGCAAGGAGGGACCGCGATAGTCTCGATTATTTCATCGTTTCGTTAATCGATTTAATGAATAGGTCTTGAAAAAAACACACAACTTTCTGACAAGGCATCGCAGTTTTAACACTGCAAGATATTAGCTGTAAATTGAAAGTATACATTTTAAAAAAATTAAAAAGGAAACAACTTCGAATCCCTTGAAAAATTAGTACAGAAAAATGATCAGCAAATTCTTTTTTTTTATATTAAGAGAGGTCAATAAAATTTCTAATTGGAAAGGTTTATTCAGGTTTAGGTTTAAAATCACTTGAAAAGAACTAAGTAGTTAAGATTTAAGTTAAGTTGAGTTAAAATTATATAATGAACTGCAAATTATATTTTATTGTAATGCAATTATTTCAAGAAAGGTCAATTATATTTCAAATTGCAAAGGTTCATTTTTTTAAGCCATCAAATGAAAACCAAGAAATACGTGTCTCAACTAGTTTACTAAAAATTGCTGGGAATATATAACATAAAATCACTGAAACATAAGATTTATAAGATTTCAAAACAAACTGGAAATTACCTTTTTTGATGTAATCATTTTCATGAAAGGTAAACTACATTTCAATTGGGTAGCTCTGTTTTTCACAAACCTTCATCAAATATAATAATGAAAATAATAACACATTTTATTCAAGGAGCCTGATGAGAACCAAAAGTACGTGTCTCGACTTATTTATTAAATGTCAGGAAACAAAATTAGCCAAGATTTTAAGAAAATGAACTGGAATTACTTTTTTAAATTAAATTAAATTATTTATTAAAAAAAGGAAAATTATTTCTCGCATTGGAAAGGTTGATTTCTTTTCCAAGCCTTGATCAAACTAGAACCAAGAAATACACGGCTCAATTTAAACTTTTTTTCTCGGAACAAAAATATGCTTATTATTTGTTTTTTGTTTTTTGTGCTGCCTTTCTGGCTTCACTGCTGTTAGTGAAATAAGAATTCCATTGTACAGGGAGGCCCGTTTCCAGACTGTATGTGTGACAACAAACATTTGAAAAACGATTTCAAAGGTCAAAGGTCGCCGACGTTACTCACTCGAAGGTGAAGAAGAGGCCACAGGTGAGGAGGATGAGGAGCAGGGTCAGGTAGAACACGCCGCTCTGCCGCGCCATCATGATCCGCCCGTCGCAGTAGAACCGGTTCCTGCCCGGAAACACCTGCCACTTCCGGCGAGGGGTCCGAGCCACGCCGACGGGGTGAGACGGTCCGCCGCCGGTGCTGTTGCTGAGGGTGCAGATCTGGTTGTATTGGGCCCCCACCTGCTGCGGCTCCGGACCCCCGGGATGCATTTGAGCCATGTCGGCTGGGCCGAGTGGATCCGGGGTTCCCCCGTCAGACCGACCCCGGGGTCCGCACCATCCGCTGTCCGGTTACCGGCGAAGGGCGCTGCATTTTCAAAACGGATCGGTCGTTCTTTTTCCTTTTTTCTTTCCTTTTTTTTCTCCGGTTGGATCTTGTGAACCAACCCGGGGTGGAGGGGGGGACCCCAAAAAAACAAAAAACAACCAAAACAAATGACGAGAATAAAAAAATAAATAACACAAGGACCCCGCCTCGGACCCGAACGCCCACGTCACGTGACAGCTCCACTCCTCCCGGTTGCAATTCCTCGGTCCGGTTCGTCGCAGAGCCGAGTGTGATCCCTTCTAGATCGGCCGGAGGTTCTGGTGGTCTGGGGAGGAGAAGGGGGGAGGCGGTGGAGGATGGGGAGGAGGAGGAGGAGGAGGAGGGGAGACGTGTGGAGCATCCCGATCCTCCGCAGCCTCCAAAGATCCTCCTCCACATGATGTGTCACATATGAGCCGAAACGGGAACGCCAAAAGAAACGCCCACCTTCTTTAAAGAAAAAAAAAATATCCCTGAAAAAAAATCCTTCTTCTTTTCCTTTCGGCTTCATTCGCCATAGCGAATCAACCTCCTCCATCTAGCCCTGTTCTTTGTATCCTCCTCTCTCACACCAACTACCTTCATATCTTCTCTCACTACATCCATAAATCTTCAATCTCCAATTCCAGCATCTGTCTACCAATATATTCACTATCCCTCCTCTGTACATGACCCAACCATCTCAGTCTGGCTTCTCTGACCTTCTCTCCAAAACATCTAACATGTGCTGGCCCTCTGATGGACTCATGCCCGATCCTATCCATCCTCGTCACTCCCAAAGAGGACCTTGACATCTTCATCTCCGCGACCTCCAGTTCTGTTCCCTGCCTTTTCTTCAATTCCACTGTCTCCAAACCAATCAGCATCGCTGGTCTCACCACTGTCTTTCCTTTCATTCTAGTTGATATTCTTCTAACACATAGAACCCTTGACACTTTTCTCCACCCATTCCAACCTGCTTGAACCCATTTCTTAACCTCTTTTCCATACTCTCCGTTGCTCTGGACTGTTTACCCGAAGTACTTGCAATAATCCCTGAAAAATATGATTTACTTATTTATCATCATTAATGACATTCATCTGACTTTGTCTCTTTCTTTCTTTCTCGCTTCCTCTCTTGGTAGATATATAGATTTAATAAACTGGATTAAATACATGATAACACTGAGGAAAAAAAAACTAATATAACACCTGTTTCCTCAAATAATTACTGAATTTTATAGATAAAAAATGAAATGAAAAAAAGAGTCATTAATATTTCATATATCACAAAAAATCTAAATTTAAGATACTTCACATTGATTTAATCGAGTTTGTCCTCGAATTATTTTTATTGTTAGATAAATTAACTCGCACTCGTTCATAATATATCTATTTTGATCACTTTAAAATAATTGTACTCAATAGTATTAAAAGCAAATGACCGTCGAGGCATTGGAAAGCCAAATTAAAAACAAGTCAGTAATTGTCGCTTAGAGTAGGACCTCTTCATTTTTGTCTCCTTTGTCCGAAATTCGTCGCATAGACGATCTTTAATTCGTTGTATGCCGATGCCACAATGTCACATTTGAAGCGGGTATTAAAAAATGCCAAAATACAAGCGAGTACATTCGTTAATGTGAAATACAATTAAGAGAATAAATGTTCTTCATGTCTTTAGACATTGTCACTTTTGACTCGCAATCCCAAACGGAAGAGAATCCTCGCCTCGTTTTTCCGAGCTGGCTCTATTTCTACCCGGCCACATTTCGGCGACGGACACAATAGTCATGTCGCCTGCGGATGAAAACAGTGTGGAAGAGACCGAAAGTGGCGACGAGGACAAATTGCAGATGTTGAAAGGCGAGACGAGAGCTTCCTTTATCACTTAAAGAGATAACGGTTTCAGCCCAGATCCCGTCGTTAGTTACGGCTCTCCCCCTTTTTTACCCTTACAATACGAGGTCACGGCAATGTCGAGCTACACTGAGCTTCGGTGGAAAACATGCCAATTTAACATTTCTCTTCGTCTCCTGGACATAATTAGCGGCGACTGTCTGTAATTTGAGATTCTATGACAAGCAATTCCTAATCAACTATAACAATTAAATCCTTATATTTGAGCGTTATCATCCATCTTATCATCCATCATTTTGCATTATTTGTCATTTTCCCACCCTTTCCATCCATAAAACCGTCTTTTCGTGCGTTCACTTTCGTGCGTTTCGTGTGTTATCTTATCTATCTTATCTTTGTCTCCGAACCACGACTCCTCCAGTTCTGCGAGACATTAAATCACTGGATTTATCTATGAAGTCCGGCCCTGCGTGTTTCACCAACACGCGGCGCCCCACGAGATTTTTTCACAGTTGGAAAACGAAACCAAAACACCACACTGCTGTTTTTTTTTGGAATAACATTTCAACACACGTTTCACTGCAGGAACGGCGTTCCTGGCCACGGTGGCCTCCGCCGGGATGCTCGCGGGATTCGGCTCCACTTTGGCGCTGGCGAAGAAACGCAGCCCGGACTGGTTCAGCAAGGTAAAGGCTCGAATGGGGAATAAACACATAAATACATTTTTTTTTTTGTATTTATGTAAGTATTTTTGGTTTTTTTTTCAACCGAGAATTTCTGAAAGGAGTCTAAAAGGATGAGAACATTAAAGTTATTATTAATGAAAAGGATATATATGTGTGTGTGTGTGTGTGTGTGTGTGTGTGTGTGTGTGTGTGTGTGTGTGTGTGTGTATATACATTTATATTTATTTCCAATATGGGATTAACACTCATAATTGTATTCTCATGATTTTTCCCCAGTTTATATAAATGTGTGTGGGTGTGTTTAGGAATGAGTTAGAGTTTGGATTCAGTTGTTGTAATTTCAATGAAAGTTCTTGTTCGTGTATCAGGATATCCACTAGTCAATAATTTTTCTGAGTTTACCATTTTTTTCCCGGTTTTAGTTTTTCCTTTTTTTGAATATTTTTCATGTTTTTTGTTGAAAGATTTCACTTAGTGAAGTCATATAAATCCAATCCTTTACTGATTTTTAATCTATCTTTTCATGTAGGCCATTGAACCTGTCATTCATCAAGGCATCATATTTTCCTAATTTCAAGGTTATTTTTTCTCTTAATGTCTCTTAAGGTAATTTTCTCTTTTTTATTTGTTCCCCCTGGCTGTTTTTTGTTAATTTCCATGTACTTACATGTAGATTGTTATTTTTAGTTGGGTTTTTATTTTTAGCCATTCGGGTCATATTCAAACTGCGTAGGATTCCTGCTTCTCAGTCTTCTTCTTTTTTTTTTTTTCTTGCTTTTTAAATGTCAAGTTTTTTTTTCTTTCAAAGAATTTTCATCTAATTTCTTGCAAATGTTTCCAGGTTTTAAACTAAACTAAATACAACTCCCTACAACTTGCAGCAGCGACTCTGCTTAAGCGATTATTGGCTGCGAAGCGGATCCTATTAGAGGTGACGCCGGCGGCGGGTCGGGGTCTGAGATAAAGCGGTGTTGACAATCGGACGCTTGTTCTCATCGGCTGCTTTCACAGACTCTTATTGTCTGAACATCCAAAACAGATCGAAGCGGCTTTGACTTCGGCAGCAACAAACATGTTTCTGCTCCTTCTGAAGAAACCTCGCTGAGGGAGAAACTTCTCACGTGCCACCTGAACTCTTTGATCGGGGTTTAAACTCGGTTTAACTAAATCAAATGTTTCATTTGATGCAAATGAGTGAGTGAAGGAAACCAAAATGAATACATTTTTTCCTCATGATGCAGGTTTAAATGAATGAATAGAAAATATCTCTTTAGTTATGACAATATAATTAAAAAAACTACGAGAACATGTTAATGTGAAAAGGATGAGACTGCAGTTGACAAATTTGTGTAATTTTGTAAAAATTATACCAAACGAGGGAATTGTGAGTGATTTCAACATTTTCAGCTGGTAAAACGAGTCAAATGATAAGTCATGGAAAATGTTAATTATTTTCCTTTGGGCTGTTCCCTTCAGGGGTCAGCACAGTGAACCGTTTGCCTTCATCTAGCCCTCTCCTCTGCTTCCTCCTCTCTCCCACCACCCACCTTCATGTCCTCTTTCCTCCCATCCATTAACCCCCTGTGTGGTCTTCTTCTGGACCTCCAGTCTCAGCATCTGTCTAACCAGATCCTCACAATCCCTCCTCTGTATGGGTTCAAACCATCTCAGGCTGACTTTGTCTCCAGTACATGCGCCATGTGTTGTCCCTCTGATGCACTCATTCCTGACCCTCCCCGTCCTCCTCGCTCCCAAAGAGAACCTCAACATCTCCATTGCTGCTGCCTCCAGCTCTGCTACCTTTCTTTTCCCTCAGTGTCTGCAAACCAGACAACATGGCCGCTCTCCCCTCCGTCTTCTACACCTTTTCCTCAAAAGTCTGGCAAATATTCTTTTTTTTTTGAATCACACTTTTCCTCCACCCTGTTCAACCAGCCTGGAAACGTTTCATCACCTATTTTCCAATCTCTCCATTGCGGGTAAAAATGTAAATATATCAATAAACCTAAAAAAACTCTGATTGAGATTTCAACCTGGTTTTCTGTTTTACTTCCGAAATAATGATTGAGTGCTTTTTATTTACTGAATCAAACTATTTGATTTGAAAGTTTGCCATAAATTCTATCCTCACGATCTCTCCTTTCATTTCACGCCTTTTGTTTTCATCTTTTACGTAAACAGGAGTAATAATTAGAGGAACTTAGCTGAGTGGGTTTCGGAGATTGGTTGATGACATCACTTCCTCTGCAGGGTGTTACGGCGACGGCGGCGGTCCCCGAGGGGGGGGCGTCTCTTGCCCTGCGGGCCCTGGGCTGGGGGTCCCTCTGGGCCTGGTGCGGCGTCGGCCTGATCAGCCTCTCGGTGTGGAAACTGATGGGCGTTCACAGTGTGGGTGTCCCGTCCGCGAAACAGTGACAAAACCACTCACGAAAGATCAATAAGTGATTATTGATTGATCATCCTTAGATGTCGGAGTTCCGACACAAGATGGCCTCTCTGTTCCCGCCTGTCCCGAAGTCGAACCCTCCTGCCGGCTCAGAGTCCCCAGACTGGACGTCCATCTTCGGGTCCAAGTGATCGCACGCCACACACTTAAGTCGCCATGGTTACTGGCTCCCGATGTGTCGCCGGCCAGCTGTAAGGCGTCTTGCCAGGCGTCTTGCAGGGGCCCCTCAGGCTGCAGGATGGTTTCCCCGAGGAGCCCGGGAGGTTTGGAGAAACAGGCCGCTGATTCACCTGAGGCGACGGGGCACAGAGTGCCGGGCGTTTGTAATTGATCGAGAACTGGCTGCATTTAAGTTCAGCTGCTGTGTCAAGATAACTCAATGTCAGTGACATTTTTTTTTTCTTATGTGGAAAACAATCCCGTTTATTTAAAAACCTGTTATATTTGGAAGCAAATATTTTTTTCTTTTAATTTTCTTGCTGTTGAAAATGGGCAATTAATAAATGAAAGAGAAAACCTTGAAATTAACAACTGAGCACAAATTTGCATATTTCATTACAAAAGTTATCGTAAATGAAGTTTTGAAAAAAAAAGCTTTAATGTTTTCGTTTAAAAAGTAATGTTTTTAAAGCATATAAAATGACTGATATCAGATTGAACATTTAAAAGGAATTTAAGAAGTTTAAATTAAAACCTATTCCATAACCAAACTGAAATACACACAATTGACACTCAATTTTAACAGAAAGCTTCTAATATTATGAAAAAAAAAAAATAGAGAAATAAAGTGCTAAATATCAATTTGACTTGATAACAGTGGCCAAGATGGTCATGATGTCCTGTAAAACACCTGGAGGAAGAGGAAGCACCGGAGGAACCTTACCTTTCCTCAAGTCGGCGACACTCGTGGTAGAACCTTGGTGAGTGATGTCATCGATAGAACGGCGTCCATGTTTGTAGTCACAACATAAATATTGAACATTCTGAATGTGAAATTTTGTTTGATTTGGGATTGAAAATTCAAAACGTTACTTTTAATGGTGTTTATCACTAAAATATTGACTTTTGTCAAATTTGACAAATATTACTGAGTAAAATTAATATTTGATTCTTCTTGTTTTCAAGTGAACATGTGAGTCAAGTTTAAATTACCTCTTACGGCAGAAACATGGAGGAAGCTGAGAACCTGATCCTCAACTTATTCCTAAAAATAATGAGTTTAATCTGTAAATATTTAAACTTGTGTAATAAAGTACAACAATGTTGTCTGCAGATCATGTGACTGTGGGTATAATAAAGACCACGTGGACGAGAGCGTCAATCGCAGCGGCTCCAGTTCACCATCCTTTTATTCTGCATCACATCCCTCTACATCTCACACCTGCCCCTTTGCTTCGGTGCACAGTCCGTCAAGCAAACGTTGCCGCTCGTATTTACATCGTTTATATACAGAATGAAGATGGCGGTAAAAGCGACGTTTGATCCCGCGGCGAAAAAACTGGATGAAATTATTCACATTTAAAAACCCAAAACAAAAGACGTCTTATTGCACCAGAAAAACGACTGACCTGCCGCACGTGTCACCACTTAAATAGCCCCGCCCCCGACTGGCCCCGCCCCCAGAGGCAGACCTTCCAACAGAAATAAACACCGAGTTATAAAACAGAGGGAGGCAGAAACTTTTTCCACATCACACTTTGGTTGAAATGAAATAAACGGACAGAAATAAAAAATAAAAAATACGAGTATTAAATATCTTGTATTAAAATCACTTAAAAATCCCAAATAAACTTCGGCTCCGAGGACGTTTATAGATTCTCAATAGATTCTTCTGTAAAAACTCTCTTCTTTAAATAAAAATAGAGCTTTGTCTCGGGGGCGGAGCCTGGAGCTCCATGGCGTCACGTGCGGCCGATTCTGAACAGAACTTCGCACATGACGGCGGCGACCGGCGAGCCGAGTGCTGGCGACAGCGACACGTCCAACAGGCGACTCTCGTACAGGACGAACTCGGGGCGGTTCTCCTCCACCCTTGCTAGCGCCAGCAACGCCTTGGCGGCGCGACACATCATGTTGATGCTGGGAGGCTCCGGTGCCGCGTTGGCGCCGTGCAGCAGGCCGTGCTGCGCCGCAGCCACGCCATCCTCCAGGAAGCCGATCAGCGTTCCTATGCTGCCTTTCTGCAGCGCGATGGCACGCGCTGCCGTGGTGTCGCCGTGCGCCAGGTTACACAGAGCGGCCACCGCCATCTCACGGCACACCTGGCTCCGACGGTCTCCCACCAGTCGCACCAGAGTGGTGAAGAGCTTCTGCTGGCGGCCAGAGGGCGGCGTGGCGAGCAGCAGGTCCACGTTGGCATCCTGGACGCTCAGCTTGCACAGACACTCCAGCGCCAGGCGCCGCGGCGTCAGTGAGGAGAAGCCGCCCGCCGAAGCGAAGGCATCCTGGGCCTCGGCGGATGGACACACCATCCAGTGCAGCAGCCCATCCAAGACGGGCAGGCACACACTCTCCGGATACTGCGACAGGTCCAGCCGGCCCGCCATGTTGGCGAGCGTTACCAGTGTGTGCTCCCTCAGGGCCGCCAGGCAGTCCCACCACCACTCGTCCCGGCTGCACGCCAGCCCCCGCTCCTCGTCCCGCTGGTAGGCTGGAGGTGTCCGTCTGCGGGGCGGGTGGGTGTGGTGCAGCAGCACAAGGCGACCCAGGATCAGGACCAGGCCGGCGTGCTGCGACATGGCGCCATCGTTGCCGGGGACAAAGGAGAGGCCGCGGACGATGTTGGCGATGCAGACGCAGCGGCGGGCGAGGTCGTCCTGCCACGCCTCCGCTGTCGACAGCGGCGCCTCGTCCCAGCAGCGAGGCTCATCTTCCGTCTGTGCGATGGGACTCTGAGGCGACAAACCCTGACCTTTGACCTCCTCACAGCCTGCAAACGGAACACATTGCGAAACGATGTGCAATGACTTTCTTAGGAACATGGTACTTAGTGTCCTTTTATTAATGAACACACACACAACAAGTGACCTGACCATTAGTGGGACGTTTCAAATGCATGAAAACTGAACTAAAAATATACTTTTGATGCTTTTTAAGAAATGATTTGGCTTCTAAGAGAGAGATAATTAGTAGCATAAATACAAACGAGTCAGTGTCTTGATTTTTATCCGACAGCAGATGTGTTTCTCACACACAACATCGTCATTTTCTGGATATACATAATTATAATATAACCCTTCCATCCCATATTTACCTTGCTGCACCTCTGCTTGTGGCTCTGTCCCACTGCTCCGGCTCTCCTGTCCGGACCCCGCCGGTCCCTCCTGGACGCCCGCCTCGCCTTCTCCCTCCCTCTTCGGTCGGTCCTTGTGAGCAGAGTTTCGCGGCTCCAGGTGGGTCTGAATGTGGGCGGTGGTGTCGCCGCCCCCGGCCTTCCAGTGCAAGAGGCCACTGACGAAGCCGTTCGGGCGGCGGAGCTCCGCCCATCGTGCCTCCACCTCCTCCCAGCTGTCCCCTTCCTCTTCCACTCGGATCGGCAGCTTGTCGTACTTGCTGGCCTGCGAGGGGCGGGGCTCGGCGGAACTCCTCTTGCCGCCTGCCGTCTCCTTGGGCGCACCCTCCTCCTTGGACCTCGCAGCTGGTTCCTCCTGGCTGCAGCCCCCTGGCTCCTCCGGCGGGGGCCCGGGTAGGGTCTGCTGACCCTCACTTCCGACCTCGTATTCGTCCAGGATTCCAAAGATCTGGATGAGGCAGCGGCGGTAAAACTCTACTATAAGCTCCAGGAGACCAGGAAGCTGCGGGAGGAGAGCGGGTCAGCTGACAACCTTACCGACAATGAGGCGCTTTCATGGTGTTTGAGTGTGTGTGTGTGTGCGCGAACCTGCGTGAGGCTGAAGGAGCCCACAGTGCTGTCGTCATACAGCAGGATGTTGATGGTGTCCAGTGCCCAGGTGCTCTCGGCTAACAGACCGGACTTCAACGACATCATCACTCGCCATGCCTCCGGGGTCCCTAGCAAAACGAGGTCAGAACTTCAGACAGGAGCAGGTGACATTGCAAAACGCGCGGTTTGAATGGCCGCAAGGCCACGATCCGCACAGAGCGCGCATATTTCAACAAACATCAATAGTTCAGGACATTTCAGGAGTTAGTCACATGATTTCCATTCTCAGGAGTTAGCCTGACCCGTGTCCTTGGCAGTCAAGCGCCGCCTCGGCTTCAGGTTGGGCACAGTGGCCTCTGTGGTTCCTGGGGGGTAACCCATCTCTCTCTGGGCGAGCGGAGGTGCTTGAGCGGCCGCTGGGCCTGGCTTCTTGATGGGCTGCAGGTACGGGGCACCATTGGGGGACAGGGAGCCTCCCAGGGGCCGGGGGAAGGACGAGGGGCTGTGCGACCGCGTCACATGGTTGGGGACGGCGGGCATGGTGTGGAAGGAGGACGGGGGCTGCCTGGTGGGGAGGGGTGGCATGGCAGCCGATGAGGGATATGGTGACTGCCGCTGCGGGCTTGGGGGCCACTGGCCGTCCTGGGGGGCCCTGCCCTCCTGATCATCCCCTCGGACCCCGCCGGGGTAGGGGGGGCCCTGGCGGCTGTACGGGTAGCCCACATCTGTCCTGGGAGGCCACATGTTGGCCTGTGGCACCTCCCCGGGGCCCCCTGACCCCGCCGAGGGGCCAGAGCCCACCATGCCGTGCTGCAGGGGCCCCTGGCGGTCTCGCGGGTACGGGTAGGGGTACTGCCCGTGGACTGGCCGTCGCTCAGGCCCCGCATAGCCGCCACCCCCGCCTCCATAAGGCACGAACACATCGGGCTGCTGGGAGCCAAACTGGGGGAAGTCGCCCTCGTGACGCTTGGCAGGCGGGAACATGGCTTCCATTGGACGCTTGTAACCCTGCAGGGAGACAGGAGAGGTATGTGGTTGTTTACTGGTACTAAAGCATATCTTTATATATTTACCTATTAAAAACTGCACTTTGGAGGTTTGGTTTTAATAATTACATTGAAACATCGCTTAGCCTGTTTCTCATCCATTCCATGTTTTCCACCTACTTTGTGGTAAAAATTTTTAAACTGATATGCAAATTCAATGTAAAAAGAAAAGTAAAAAATATTTAAGGAGAAGCATCGAGAACGCGGTGAAACGTCCCTGTTTTGTCACTTTCCAAAGTTTAAAGAGCATTTGTTTGATATTTCAAATGAGGAACCAATGACAGAACAGAGCACCGGGTTTTTACCTAGCAACAAGGCAGAGGGAGAAACCTTATTGGCCCCCAAACAGGGCCATTTTCCTGCAGGTTCCCCTGAGCCGATTGAGTCGTGACCCACCTGAGGGCAGGGGATGACGGGGGTGGAGGCGGACTGACCTGCTGGGGGGGGAACATTGGCTGGGGGGATGTGAAGGCGACGCCGGAGGGGAACTGCTGTCCGAAGCCGTCGTGTCCGAGCCTGAACATGGAGAGTTAAAAACTTTTTTGTCTGCACGTGTTTCTCGTTTGAAACATGTGCAAGAAACCCAAAGTCTCACCTCTGCGGAGGGAACCTGCCGGCGGGGTAAACGCCACCGTCGCCGCCTGACGCCCCCAGGCTGTTCTGACCTCCAGGGGGGGGCGCCATGCTGCCATCTTGACCCATCACATGATCCGGCCTGGAGAGAAAAGAGGCGCACACACACAACAAGCGAGTTGACTATCAGTGGCACTATTGACTTTGCAACAGTTAAAATGCATGAAATCTGAACAAAAAAGTGATTTTGTTATTTTAGAGAAATAATTTGGCTTCGAAGAAAGACAAAATAATTACGTAAAATGCAATTTCTGGATTTTTATCCGACATGAACCAGACACATTCTCAGGTGAAGGTGATTAGAGTAAGAGAGTTAAATACGGCAGTCTTCAGTGTCAGCTTAGCTTGTCGATGGACAGCTGATCGATCGCTGACCTTTGACCCTGGTTCATTTGTTAGTAGATACCCAGTCCCTAAGGGCGAGGACATTGTGTTGTTTCACCCCCCCCCCGCCTTCAAAGAGCAGCAGATTGCACCGAAATACGGTTTTCTTACCGGCGCTCATATCCGGGGCCGTAGGGAAACTGAGACCTGCTGCCCATGGCTGCCAGGGGCCCGGAGGGCGGCCCGCGGGGGTACATGTCTTGCACTGCAGCCCCAGACATCTGCCCGGGACTGAAGGCCTCGCCCGGTCCTTGAACTAAAGGGGAAAAGGAAGAAACAGACATTTTTTCTTTTTACTTTACTTGCTCATTTCTCACCAAAACACTTGAATTATTAGACGTTTCCCCTCGGCGTCTCCTCAGTCTGGAAGTCCAGCGTCTTGACTGACAGCAGCTTTGCTGCTGCGCCACACGCCCCTGCCGTCTCTCCTTGCCGTCTCAGCCTCTGTCGCTTCGCGTACACTTGCAATAAATGATGTAATTAATGTAACGACAGTTGGACAGTTCCAGCTCTCACCACCGGGTGGCAGCCGTGAGCAGATTCTTCCCTGTTACTGCAGTGACGATGGACACAACAAAATACTTGGATGCCACAATGAAGGCCAATTTTGATTGAAGATAGATTGCGGGAGGAGCAAAACAAATAGTCAAGATCATCGAGTTGCTGCAAGCCATGGTGTCAGAGGTCGCCTGACTTGACAGGTCGTCCATCATTCCTTACCCTTCCTCTGTCCGTACGGGTCCTTGCTGGTGTCGTACATCCTCATGGAGGGTTCTGGGGGTACCACGCCCTGCTGGTAGGGGCCGCCAGGCCCTCGTTTGTTGTGGAAGGCTGGGTCGCTTCCGTCGGAGAAGGGGTCCTGGACGCTGACTCCACCCACCATCCTGAGCGACAGCATTTATTGAGCAAAGAGGCCACATACGGCGTCCAAACACTCCTTGGGAACATGCACAAACCTAGTTCCGGGCGGGGGGCCCGGTGTTGGAGGGTTTAAGTCTACAGGGGCCTCAGTCAGGGAGCTGCTGCTGGACTGGGGGGTGTTAGGACCCTGCAGGGACCCCGAGGCTGCAGACACAACAAAAAGAAAAGAGATGAGTCCAACCGGATAGATATTCTACCTGCATCCTGACCCCCTACTGACCTGGGGACGGGGGCTGGACCCTGGTCTGGCAGAGCGGGGGCTCCTCCCCTCGCTCCACCTGGCACTCGTAGGCAAACAGGTACTGGATGTACTGCTTCTTCAGCGAGCTGGCGGCGCTGCTGGACGTGCCGACGTTCAACAGCGCTGCCAGTTCACGCCACTTCTTGTTTTTGTTCACCTGCCGGGGCAGGAGACACAGGAGAGACACCATCTTAGTCTGGACTCATAACTCAGGATGCCCAGTAAAACCAGTAAACTGGTTATACGAACTGCAATTGAGAAAATTTTTATATTTTCCCGCCTCTTAATAAATTATGCTTCAAGTAGCCTCGACTGATAGTTTTTGGTTACCTTCAGGCTAATTTTCAGCAGCACCTCAAGTAAGATCATGATGATCATTTTGATATTCAGATAGCTCTTACTAAGTTTTACCTCTTTTATCTTTTTATTTGTTGCTGTCTCTGTCCTATTCAATGTCTGTATTTTTGTCTCTGTTGCTGCTGTGGCACTACAATTTCCCCAATGGGGATCAATAAAGCACGATCTTATCTTCTTAACTTTCAGATAATTTAGGAAACATCTTGAAGACTTTTGTGTGACCTGCTCTAATTTTCAGCCAATTTTCTGCCAGCTTCTCAGAGCAGGCGCCCCGCGCTGTGTGCCGTCTCACCATGGCCAGGCCTCCGATGTCTCGGACCGCGAGGTACAACCTGCACAGGTCCAGTGGCTTCTTGCCAACGGCGGGCAGGTGGGCAACCGGCGTCCCCCGCTCCTCCATGAAGGACAAGTAGCGCTCGACCCACGGCCTCCGCTCGGCCTCCGTGCCCAGGTCGTACAGACGTGTGATCCTCTCGCCGGTGGTTGAGGTTCCACCTGCCTTCTGGAGGAGGCAGACATCGCTGGGCTTCAGTGAAGGAAAGAGGGTGCAACCTCATCGTCCCTTGGCCATTTTCACATCATACAAGTTTCAAATAATTCATCAAAGCTGTGCAAATATTAAGGGTCTGTTTTTCGTTTACCCCCCTTTTAACTTATTTCAGTATTTTAACCTAAAATCAGAATAACATGGCTGTTTAAAAAGTAGCAAGAAGCTACATGTTTATTCTTTTGAGATACCCGTGACGTCAGTCACGTGGGCCCCTCTCATTGAGTGTGAAAAGGTATTTGCGTTCATGTAGTGAAGCCGACCTTTTTATTCCCCATGAACGTTTTTTACCATTGCGTGTCAAAGCTTCATGAATTCAAGTGATGCCTTCATAGGTCAACACAGCGGTGTGGCCATCGTTGCCAGATCGGGTGGGATTCTTCTGGGAGTGGCAATGGAAACATGGCTTCTTTTGAATATATATATATATATGTATATATATATATGTATACATGCATGTATGTGTGTGTGTGTGTGTGTGTGTGCGCGTGTGTGCGTGTGTGCGTGTGTGTCTATATATATATATATAGACACACACACACACACACACACCGCTTGTCTATATATATATATATAGACACACACACACACACACACACACGCACACACACACACACACACACACACACACACACACACACACACACACATATATATAGTGAGAGCATTTTTTGCCAAACAAGCTTTAACAAATATTTGATTGACATGAGTTCTATCCAAAGTTGTTCGTGTTAAAAGAGGGGTTGACATGGCGGGTCTGCGACTGACTCAAGGCACGAACAATAACGATGTAGCCTGTTTGCACAAATGATCAATATCCTAAGTTCTTTGTGAAAAATTTTTGTGCATCTATTGGAATTTGAATTGATTTACTCAGTAATTTCATTCTTTATTCATTTTTATTCAAGGCTCTCCAGTA
Source organism: Fistularia tabacaria (assembly GCA_901007705.1). NCBI lineage: Eukaryota > Metazoa > Chordata > Actinopteri > Syngnathiformes > Fistulariidae > Fistularia > Fistularia tabacaria. The sequence continues at coordinate 4,055 of CAAKHD010000890.1, read as the reverse complement.
TACAATCCTATTGTTTATGATGAGGCTGGCTTAGTAGTTTTTCTGTAGCTCTTATTTCATTTCTTGTGTTTGCCCGACTCTTTGGAACTTATGCAGAGATGATGTTTCTTGTTATGAATACTACGGTTTTACCCAATTTCCGGTCAGGTTAAAATTTTGCCTGGAAACTATCTGGCTTATCTGGCAACACTGGGCGTGACAGTTCCTATTTGAGGCAGAACTTACTAAAGGGAAATGTGACCACTGAAAAATAAGGCGTTAGCAAGTGCTGGGTGTTTCTGATATTCAGGAAAAAAGAATGAGGATTTTAAATTATGTCAAGAAGGTGGTGAAAATGGGAGAAAAATGCACAAACCAACACAGTGGAGGTGGCACTTACGGGGCTGCTGGGCGCCTTGGGCCAGGCGCTCCCACTAATGCTATCGCTGCTAGCCGAGCTTGGAGACAGGGGCGATGGGGTGGGGGGCTGGGACACACACTGAGAGCTTTCCTGCAAGAGAGAAACACACACACACACACACACACACACACACACACACACACACACACACACACACATCAGGAAGGTCCAGCGCAGAGAATATCATTGTTTCAATTCGGTTTTAAAATGTCGCTTTAGCCTCTTTAGTATCTATTT
>CAAKHD010000889.1:10708-21712 GCA_901007705.1 Fistularia tabacaria | reverse complement strand
TTATCATTTCCCAAGAGAAAAAAATTATGCAAGAGAGACAGTGCGTGTGGCATGGCCTCCACACACACACACACACACACACACACACACACACACACACACACACACACACACACACACACACAGGGTGAGTGTGGAATCCATCCCTTTGTTGCCACCTAGTGCATCTGATGGGTAGCGTAACTGTACATCTGCAGACACAAGTCCAGACTGAGACATGAGTCGTTTTCATGCAGGTGAAGATAATTCAAAGGAATCGCGAACATATAAACGCGTATATTTCAACATCTGAAGCCAAACCACCTGAATAAAACAAGGTAAAAAACCAACAACAAAAACAAAACAATCCAATATTAAAATGCATCATTAAAATCCGCTGTTCTGTTTCAATCAAGCGCGGTTTGTTCATCCGGGTATTTTAAATGGAAGTTTAACGTTCTGATAAATCCAAATGAAATCCCAGGGAATCGATCGATTTCTCCGACTCGATTGCTCTGGCTGCCATCGCCAACGCCGCCGCTCGACTACTTTGGTCTGCTTGTTTACATTTACGCTTTGACAAAGTCGCTCATGTCACTTGGAGCCGGAAAAACTCTTCACATAATCCCACTTTTCAGCTTCATTTCGGCGAAACGCTCGTCGGCGTCCCGTCCGGCCCGGTCCGCGGTTCCGCCCCGGTCGATGGTTCGCTTTTTCGCCGCTTATTTTCGCCAACCGTTAGCCGCTGAAGCTAGGCAGCTAGCTAACATCTCCATAGGGAACAATGACAGCCACTTCAGCGGGTAGCAGCAGCTGTCCCCCCGCCAAAGGGCTCGACATAAGTCTGGCTGCTCTGCAGCGACAGGATCCTTATATCAACAACATCGTGGACGTCGCAAGTCAAGTCGCCCTTTATACTTATAACAACAGGACAAACGAGTGGGTACGTCCGAACTTCTGCTGAAGGAGTCCCGCGGAGGTTTAGCTTAGCATCGTCACCACTGCTGCGAGGCGCGCTCGATCGCTGACGCGGATTTCCAGGACCTGTCACCGAAGTTTGAGCGATTATTGGATTTTAATATATTTACTTCAGTGTGTAGTTCTCCGGAATTGTGCAGCTCGGTTCCGCATTGAAACCGCGTGTGGACCCGGAGAAGTTAAATGACGAATGTAGCAAACAGTGCCGCTCCGGATCTGAGTAAAAAAACAAAAAAACTCAGTGCAAGTATTTCCAGCTGTTTACTCGAGAATTCTTTTGTCATCCAAAACTTTATCAACGATAATGTATGGCTTCCTGTTTCATTATTGATTGATTTATTTTCGCTTTTCAGGAGAAAACACAAGTGGAAGGTACCCTTTTCATATACACAAGGTGAGATAGTTGCTGTAGGAGCTTCAAATCCTGCATAAATTGTTGCCTTTTCAATAATAATAAGGGATAAATCCCACTATTGATTTGATTAATCTCAAATGGCAGCTTTATTTTAATCATCTGATGCTTTCCATTAACATCAGAACAACATGCGTGTCGTCTTGAAGCGAATATTTCACTTTCTTTTCCCCCACGTAATCGCCTGTTTGTGATGGAACTGAGTGCCGTGTCTCTGCTGTGCCTTCAGGCTTGCGTCTCCCAAACACGGCTTCACAATCATGAACCGGCTGAGTATGGAGAACCTGACCGAGCCCATCACCAAAGATCTGGACTTCCAGCTCCAGGACCCCTTCTTGCTTTATCGCAACGCACGGTGTAAGGACCCACATGCATGCTCAGTTTTTTTCTGTTCGTTTTCACACCTCAGCGCCCGCTGAATACGCCGACAAACAGCAGACAGGCGGTTTAGCGCACAGCGGTTAGCATGATATTTGATGAAGAATAACTGTCAATACCAGAGTGCTTTTCTCAGAGACCCGGATTAATGAGGTGTCATAAACCCGAGGTAAGCGCACTCGGAAAAGTGCCCTCGAATCCAATACTGCTGAAATCCAGCCTCTGTGAACAAGAAAAAAGGAATCAAGCATATTCATAATGCTGTAAATATTGGCCGCGTATTTTTGTCGCGTCTCTTTGCCCGTGTATGTTGGCGGTTTGCTTAAAAAATATGAAAAGTATTCAGTCGTGCAGCGGGATTTTGCCGAGGCCGCATCATCCGCAGCCTCAGTCGCGCTTTCACGGTTCGTCTAATATCAACCAAAATCGAATAAAACGGCGGCTAAATGTCAGGGGAAGGATTGTCAGCCTGGTGGAGGACAAGAGTCTCCTTAACACATACAACTGCACTCCTGGATCTCCATCTTGAGGAAATATTTGGGGGGACATTACTCACGCTGTCGAGATACATGGCATCATAACCATCGTTTGAGGACACGAGATGGTTGGTCATGGCCTTCAAGAGCAGCTGGACGGAGTGAGTGAGGCAGGGCTGCAAAGAGGATAGAGAGCCTCTCGCCAGAAGCTACGGGTGCTGAGCTGAGACCGTGGAGCCTCCCTCTCGCCGTGGGCCACAAAGGAAGGCGATCCGATTTAGACCGCCGTGTCCCAAGCAGATAGAGCTATCCGTGGCATCCGCTTCATTTTACTGGGGTTTTGTCGCACCATATAAGGAGGAGAGATATTCCGGTGTCTTCCATTTTATCAGCCTGTACCCTTCTTGGACCTCCACGTGGCTTTCAACACACACACTGACAGGCTGAGAGCACGACAGAAGCAGCCAGAGGAGATTAGATACACCTCGACCTTTACTGATAGCGTAAACAGGCCCGCCGGCGTCCTGCTCCCTCTCGCCGAGGCAGGTGGAATGCGCCTCGTGTTTAGATACCACGGGGTTCCTCGCGTCCGCCGTGATCCCGCAGATGTGGGGTTCCTCAGGGTTCTCCGGGTTCCTCCAGGTGGATCAGACGTGCTGGTTCATGGACGTCTTTTTCAAACTGATCCCGCGACTCTTTGCCTGCGGGCGGCTTCAAACCAGCGCCGTTGCGTCATCAAATCATATTTTTCTTGGAATCGTTCCACTGCGGTGCTTTCACTGCTGGAGTGACGCACAGTCAGACGTCGCCGCCGTTCGCGTGAACCGAAACGGAATCGGTCAACTTCCAAATGTGGTTTTTACAAACGGCCTCACCGGGGGGAAAAGCCACGATGGACGTGCGTGAAGCCGCACGGACGTACGAACGAGAAGACATTACTCATGTCGCTGGCGAACCTCTGGTCTCTCAGACTGTTTTCTACCGCTAACGCCGCCGGCCCGAAGGCGCGGTGACCTCTGCGCGGAGGGGTCACGGGATCTTATCATTAGACAAACATTTTTTGCTCTGCGCCGTGCCATAACTTCCTGGAACGGCAGTTGGCACTAAGAGGGGCTAAAAATACACCGTCTGGACGCTTCGAACAGCAGGACTCGGGGACGGGAAAGACAGCGTGAGCGGGCCGTCGTTCCCCCGGCCGAGGGAGAGCAAGAGGAACCGCTTTGCTTTCGGCCACATCAACACCTAAAGAGGACCTTTGCCGTTTTTCTCTTACCTACTCTCTATTTCCACATATGTGCTTTGAATCACCCCAGTTTCCGTAGCAACCGATACCTCTGGGAAGTCCAGGGACTCCATCCTGGCTAAACGTCACCTCCTCCGAGTTCGGATTTCCGAGAGCGTCTTACCTCCCGGTCGGACGTACGTGTATCCCAGGTCGGTCTCTGACACCAGCAGGCCTTTGAATCTGACCTCCGGCTCTTCCTCCAGCCTCTCGTGCTTGGGTTTCCGCTGGAACAGGCCTCTCAGCATGGCTGCGCGCTCCGGCGAAGAATATCCAGTAAAGCGGCGGAGACGCCGGCAGAACGGGCTCCGAGGTCGCAATTTCCAACTTCAGCCGATGGCTCTTCAACACGTCGCTCCTACAACGTCAGGAGTCCCATTCCTGCGAGCGGAGCGAGGGAGGCACCTTCTCAGATAGTCTTGGCTGAACCTTCGGCAGTGAGGGAAAAGAATTCAGCAGTTTCCATCAGGGCTCGCGTAAACACCACAAATCCATCTTGGAGAATGTTTAGAGCTCGGAGGTATTCTTTGAAAACCGTTTGGCCACGCGCGTCTCAGGCGCCTCACACGTGCAGCTTTGCAGCGCCAGCGAAGCCCAAACATGGAAAAGCGGGTAAAAAATGTCCTCTTTCTAAGACCGCGGGAGGTGTCCGAGACGCGGTGAAGCTCTGAGCGCGAACGTGTGGAGAACGGAAAGTTTCTGGCTGTTGAAGCATCAAAAGTGGCTAGGATCTGGAGGACAACGCCGAGGGTCCCAGATCTGGCGGCGTCTCGCTCCTCCCGGCTGCGTTCTGGGCGATCCTCTGCTGCGGCGAGGGCCTCCTACGCTCCGCCGCCGCTCCTCCCGGCCGGCGTCCCGCCTCCTCTCCCGTCCGGATGACTTTGGAAGATCTCCTCAGCGTAGAGGTCCCGGGGACTCTGCCGGCCCTGGCGTCCTATCTCTGCAGAGATTAACCCCCCGCGGCGACTCCTCTTCCCGCCCTCGCTCGGCTTCGCAGGCTCTCTGGCTCCGCCGGAAGTTCCCCGTCACGTGGAGGTCGGGACATCAGGGCGTCTCCTCCCCCCGAGCCTCCTTGGTCCTCCCGGAGATTGAGCGGGGGGGGGCACGGCCGGCCCAGATTGCCGTCCAGCTGTGCGGCTTCACGCCGGCTCCGCCGCTGAAGCGTTCCCGCGACCAGAACCCGGTTCTTCCTCCTCTCCTCCGGCCTCCCTGCTTTCCTTCCGTCTCTGTCAATTTGACTCATCCCAAGTGAACGCTAAGTAGCTGTGGCTCCACCAGGGCTGTCTCCCACTGCAGTTTCTTATTTGGTACTGGACTGACTTTCCCAGGCTCAATTTAAATGTGTGTGTGTGTGTGTGTGTGTGTGTGTGCACGCGTGTGTGTGTGCGCCTGCCGCTCCCCCTCTTGTGTGTTCCCTCCGTCCACAGTGACCTCAGCGACTTGTCTAACCTAGCTTGTAGCCAAGTATGCTTTTGAGTGTATTTTCTTGCGCGTCCGTCTGCGTGGGAACGCGCGTTGGTCTCAGACGCATCCACGGCGCCGATGTTTTTAGCGTCCCGCTAACAGGAAGCTACCAGCCCGAGAGCAGTGTCCTCGACGCGGGTTGTAGGACGAATGAATGACTTCACGAATGCGGCTCGATTTTAAGCAATTCGCCGCGACCGAGGATACTGACCGTAACCTGTGTGCGGGAGGGGGATTTTTTTTGCGAAAAAAAACGACCGCGCTGTTTTTGTTTTTAATGACGTTGAAAAACCCAGCGTGAGCCGGCGAAACGAGTGCTGGGCCGCCTTCAGAGGGAGGGAGACGGCCAGCTGACGCGGCGGAATTACAAATTTAAAGTACGGCACTGAAATGCGAATGTGTTTTATTTCCGTGTTTGGCAGAAGCGTGTTTGAATACAGTGATAATAGAGGGGCGGTAAAGTGGGACGTCCTCAGCCGAAGCCTCCTCCAGAACCAGGAGATAATGAGACCGACAGAGGCTTATCTGGAGCTTTCATTTTTTTTTTTTTTTTTTCCCCAAGTCCGATTCTTCATTTTTCCTCCGAGTAACCGTTTCTTTGTTTCCTTTTCTGAGAAATCACCAAAATGTCTCCTTTTTCCGGAGGAAATCGCGAAACCGTCCGACCCGCCGGCTCCCGGTGGATTTTTCCGGGGGCGAACACAAAGGGAGTGAGATGTCCGGGCGGGCCGTGCGACTCGGCCTCCGTCCGCAGCCCCGCGTTTTTTTTTTTCCCCGACAGGGAGATAATAATGCCTTTTCCCGATCATTCGATTGCGAGGCACCGACCGGGCGGCAATCTCATTTTGCCGTCTGCTGACCTTACTGGACGACTCCCGGGATTAAACAACCACTTTCATTATCCCCTTAGATAACTTGATTTTTTTTTTTTTTTTTTTTTCTCCTCGCCGTCCACCGAGACATGACTCTGCCGCACTTTTTTTTTTTCTTTTTCTTTTTTCTTCATCATACAAAACACTGAAAGACGTTCCTCCCTCCGCAGCCGTCATCCACGGGATCTGGTTCTACGACAAAGGCGACTGTCAGCGGATCGCCCAGAGGATGAATCTGTGAGTGGGGCGCGGCGGCGAGCTCTGCTGCACGGGAAACAGGTGACGTTAGCGGTGTGTGTGTGTGTGTGTGTGTGTGTGTGTGTGTGTGTGTGTGTGTGTGTGTGTGTGTGTGTGTGTGCGCAGTCTGACCCAGCAGGAACAGGCCCTGGCGCAGTCTCAGGGCGGCTGGCTGTCGCCGGGAGGGGGACGGGGCGAAGGGAAGGCGGTGGACATTATCCAGATGTTGACCAAAGCGCACACGGAGTACGACAAGGTGCGTGCGCGCACACACACACATACACACACACACACGCACGGACGCAGCTCTCCTATGTCGCCCCTGCCTCCCTCAGGAAAAATCGACGGGCGAGCCCAAGGAGTTTGGCGGCAGCAGCGTCCTGTTCGGCAACCCCAACCTGATCAAGCCCATACCGGTGAAGCCGGGCGCTCAGGTCTGCGCGGCTCCGCCTGCCAACCTTTTCCTCTGTAGATCCTTCCTGTTGTTTTTAGTCTTTCTCCGTCTCGTCCCGTCCAGGACGGCGACGCCGCCGAGCCGCAGCCTCTCTCCCTGGCCACCCTGTTTGGTTCCCAGCCCCCCCGGGCGTCCAAAGCGGCCCCGGCGGCGGCGGCGTCGTCTTCGAGGAAAGCCGGCCGCCCGGCCGTGGTCCGCACTCTGACCTACGACTCCGCGCGGGGCCCGGGTTCGGCCGCGACCGGGGCGGTGCTCCCCGCCGCGCCGGGATACGCGGACAGGATGGGAGGACAGCTGGCGAGGGAGGGCGCCGGGGGCGGAGCCACGGCGGCGCCGAACCCGGCGGCCCAGCAGCAGCAGCAGCAGCAGCAGCAGCAGCAGCAGCAGCACTGCCCGGCCATCCAGAAGCTGATGCAGGGCCAGCGGGGGGCCGGGGCCGTGGGAGGGGTGCTGCAGACCGTGTCCGAGTCCCCCGAGAACCGGCTGTGCGACAACGGGCTGCCGCTGGACCACCATCACCACCACCACCACCACCACCATCACATGTACCAGCAGCCGCAGCCGCAGCACTGCCGCCATCAGCAGCCGCCGCCGCAGCACTCGGACCCCATCAAAAGACTCTTCCAAAGCGGCCCCGGCTCCTTATCCCCCGCCGGCCCCCGCCTCTCCATCCCCCCTCCCGTGCCCAAGCCCATCCTGGTGGACTCGCTCTCCTGCTCCCACCTCCTCCAGCAGCAGCAGCAGCAGCAGCAGCAGCAGCAGATGCTGTTCAGGCTGGCCCAGGCCGAGGGCCAGTCGGCTCCGGCCGCACAGGGGACCGGTGGGTGGCCGTTTCTGTAAAAAAGCGTCCGAAGGCGACCTCGGGGCGCCGCGGCTTCGCGGAGGAATTGTGAATAAAATCGATATTTTCCAAACGCTGCAGGTTTGCCGCCATCCAAGGTTTTCGACGACCAAAGCCTCCGGCACGCACGAGGTGTCCGATTCTTCTTGATTCTTCAGATATCAGCGCCGAAAACCCAAATCACCACGTCTCCCTTGTCGTCTTCTCTCCGGTCAGGCGCGTCTTCGCAGATGCCCGGTGTGGTGTCTCCTCAGGAGCTCCTCCAGAAGCTCCAGCTGGTTCAGCAGGAGCAGAGCCTGGTCCACCACGACCCCCCGCGGCTCTGCCCGCCGCTGGCCCCCCGTTTCCTGGGGCCCGGCCAGAGTCGCGGCGAGGCGACGGCGCCGGCGGCCACCGCCGGGCAAAAAGCGGCGCTCCAGTTTCAGGTAAGCCCGTGAAGATCTCCTCCGTTCTCCCGGGCGTGTCTCCTACGGCGTCTCTCAGATGTCTCCTCTCCGCCCAGGTCATCTCCCCGCAGAGGATTCCCGCCACCGTGGCTCCGACCCTGCTCCTCTCGCCCAGCGTCTTCACTCAGGCCAAGCCCGACGGCGGTGGCGGCGGCGTGCCGGCCGTCTCCCACGACAACGCCCCCGGCCGGCACACGGAGGAGCTCCGGGTCCTGTCCAGGAGCCAGCTGCAGGCCTGCCTGCTGCACCTGGTCCAGGTGAGGACGGGGACGGGCTTTAGCCCCAGATCGACGGCTGCTTTGGGGGGAATCTAGGTTTTTGTTCCGGTGATGAGACGCGACAGGAAGTGGCTGAACGCCGCGTTGATGCGTTTCAGACGGACAGCGCCTTCCTGGACGCCATCCACAAAGCCTACATCAGCAAGTTCACGCACGACCCCAGTGACAAGTACTGACCCCAGCCTCCGCCTCCAGAACCGCCGAGCCGGACCCGGAGCAGCCGCGGGGCCACCCAGGCCAAAGGATTCGGATTTCAATCACCGGGTCGTCCGTTCCACGCCTCCCATTCTCTTCTTCTTCTTCTTCTTCTTCTTTTTTAAAAACAGCCCGACCGGTGATTCGGCAACGGGACGGCGCCGACAGCGGATCGACCGCGGCCTTGTTTTTAATTTCAAAGCAACTAAAGCTGTCAGACCCTCCTCTTCCTCCTCCTCCTCTTCCTCCTCCTCCTCCTCTTCCTCCTTTTCCTCCTCCTACTCCTACTCCTCTTCCTCCTCCACCTCTTCCTCCACTTCCTCCTCCTCCTCTTCCTCCTCCTCCTCCAGCCCGTCGGCCGCCGCTCCGCAGGTCAAACACTCATTTCTGAAACAAACAGCATCTTCGGCTGCTGTCAATCAAACGGAAAGGTGTTACTTATCAAATGGTGTTGTCATCACACACGCACACGCGCACGCACACACACACGCACACACACACGCGTACGCACACACACACGCACACACACACGCGTACATGCGGCGATTCGGGATCCTTTGAATCTTAATAACACGCCGGCCTGTTTCCAGCAGCTGCAGCCACCAACGTGTTGTTGTTCTGTGACACTGAAGCCGCCCCGCTCAGCCCCGTCCACAGGACGGGCGCAGGAAAGGACGCGGGCGTTCGCTTCAGTTGGACTCGGCACTTCTTCCGCGGCAAAGTGCACGTCACAACCGGGCGGCTTCTTCAGAACATCTAAACCACAACGCCTGTCCTTTAGTCCCCCCCCCCTTTTCCTTTATTTTTTTATTTGATGGAGAAGAATTCCAGTTTTACCCGGCGAGGTTTATTTTATCTTGTTTTTTTTATATCTGTGAGCAAAACAGTGGAAAAAATACGCTTTTTTTTACAGCAGATTCCCTCCCACAGAAACCTCACACACACACACACACACACTTTGCCAATCAGTTTATTGATCAAACGATTCGATTCTGGCCGTCACATTCCACGCAGAGCCAGGAAATGTATTTTGCAATAATTGTGTCGAATCAAATGTTTCGGGGAGACGTGTACGATGGTGATGGTGGTGGTGGTGGTGGTGGGGGGGGCGTTCAGGGGAACTGACACTTATTGGCTGTCGCCACGGCAACCGGAGAACTCGGAGCAGCTGCGAGAGAACAGATTATTTTTCTAGCGGAGAAGAACCCTAGATGTTCTCGCAGGAGAACCGAGCAGATGAGCGTCTCTGGAGGGCGGCGGGGGTTCCGTCACCAGTCCTCTCACCTGAAGTGGAATATATTTTAATTGGATATTAAATGTTCTCAAACAGCATCTGAGACTGTATCCTGGTGTTTTCAGTTCTAGCTGTCCTTTGTTTCATTCATTCATTCATTCATTCATTCATTCGCTGCACCGCTTGTTTTGCGGTCAGGGTTGCAACCAAGACACGGACAATGCAGGGTCTCCTCTGAGCCTCCTGCATGTGTTTGGACTGTGGGAGGAACCCGAGGAACCCAGAGGAACCCTGAGAGACCCGAGGAACCCTGAGGAACCCCAGGCAGCGGAAAGGCCCACCCGCTGTGGGAATCCAAGCTGGGACCTACTAGCTGGGAGGCAGAAGCTCCAACCTCTGCCCCCCCCCCGCGCTGCCCTTTACTTTCTATGTTGTCGAGTGGAGCGGTTTGATGTCCGGCAGACATTGAACGCACCGTTCACAGGCCCTCTTATTATCTTAGTGCCCCATCATTGCGCCGCACCATCAATACCATAATTGGGTCTCCACGGCGATTAAGCTTCCTGCTCCTACAGCGCCGGCGCTAATGAAAACCCTCTCTCCATGAACTCCTACGGCCCCATGTTCAAAGCTGGGCTGCGTCGCGGGGACTCGAGCAGGTCATCACCTCCTCCCCAGGTTCTCCGTGGAGCCAGACTCAAGGTTCTCAGGCGGCCCAGAAGACCAGCCATCGGGCTCCGGTCAAGGGGAGCAGAAGCTCCTGAGAACAGAAATGAGTCGCGGGTCCAGAGGAGGTGAAGTCCAGTGTGCTTCCTGTACGTTTGCCTCGCAGAGCTCCGATGGCTCTCATTCCAGAGGCCTTCTCCGGATCTCTGACGGACGCAGTTCTGAAGGTTTCCTTGGCTGTCGTCGGGTCCGCTGATGACCGGGTAACAGCCGCAGACGGGAAACCGGGGTCTTATCGCTGCCTCGTCGCCCGGGGGAGGGGGGGGGTCCAAGGCCTCGCCCGCCTTCCTTCCTGCCTCCCCCGACACCGGCGTGGACAGACGAATCCAGCTTCCTAAAGTAAGACGCTTTTTAAGCCACGCCGGCTTCAGGATTAGCATCTTCTTCTTCTTCTCCGCTGATTTCATTTATGACACGATTTGGATCACTTCTTGCATTGGAGCTCATTCTGTGCCGGGAACGAAGCTTCTCCACTCGTTTGTGGGCAGATTTGATCAAAATGTTACAGTTCACCGTGTAAAACTGATCGATCATTTGTAATTATAAAAGAATGCTAATTTTCTAAGTCATTTCTGCTCATTTTAATATCTTTTTTTGTCGCTTTTTGCTAGTTTCTGCTCATTCAGCTGCTTCTCAACTGTGTGTGTGTGTGTGTGTGTGTGTGTGTGTGTGTGTGTGTGTGTGTGCGTGTGTGTGTGTGTGTGTGTCATGTACTCGGGGATCGGGGCGAGATGACATGTCAGACACACACG
>CAAKHD010000886.1:9246-23119 GCA_901007705.1 Fistularia tabacaria | reverse complement strand
GGGGGGGGGGGTGGGTGGGAGGGGGGGGGGGGGGGGGGGGGGGGGGGGGGGGGGGGGAGGGGTCAACATGTTCTGGTCCCATGTTGTGTTTTGTACAGATGAAGATTAAAGATGTTCTTCAGCATCGTCTCCTGGTGTCCCGTCTTGGGTGGGCTTCAAAGGGGGAGCTGCTGGATCTGAGGATGGGGTTCATTGAAGGTGGAGTTCATGGACTCCACCAGAGTCTGAGGTTGGAGGTTGATAAAGGGTGGAGCTCTTGGACTCCATCAGAACCTGAGGGTGGAGATTCATCAAGAGTAGAGCTCATGGACTCCACCTGGACCTGAGGGCGGAGGTACGTTTAAGGTGGAACTGATGGACTCCAGGAGAGGCTGAGGGTGGAGGTTCATAAGGGGCAGAACTGGCAGACTCCACCTGGACCTGAAGGTGGAGCTGATGGATTCCATCAGAGCCTGAGGGTGGAGCTCCTGGACCCCAGGAGAACCTGAGGGTGGAGGTCTAAACCTGTGTCTCCAAAACACCTGTTCGTTGACGTCGATCACCGGCTCTGACGTCAGCGCGGCCGGCGAGCTACTTCCGCGTTGTCCTTGAAATGACGCGCCCGCCGCCCCACCCGGGCTGTGACGTCACCACAGGCAGCCCGTCACTAGGAGACCGCGCGGCGGTTGCCATTGGAAACCGGGTCAGCGGCGGTCGCGCGAGCCCTCCGGATCTGGCGGTGAGTAGAAACGTTGACTCTGCACTTCCGGTCAGAAGATAACGATCGCATTCATGTTGTATATTTGATAGATATCTTTTATTTCATAAGTTTTAAGAAATCAAATATTTTTTTTATTTCATAAATTCTATGAATGACGGTCTGCTGCCTCCCGACACCCACAGGGGGGGGGTTACTGATCCAACACTGATTAAATATTGATGGATCTCCTAGAAGTGACACAGCAGGGCCTCCAGTAAAAGTCCAACCAGCCAACTGACATCTGCTTCTGTCTGGTTCTGAGGAGGCACCATGTTCCCCTCCAAGCCTGGCGTTCTCCACAGCCCCTCCGACTGGAGCGGCTCCAACCTCCAGCTGTCCGTCACGGCCGGACAGGAACGGCACGCCTCCCGGCTGCTCCGCCAGGAGGCCCGCTCGCTCCGAGACCGCACCGCCTCCCAGGTAGCACCTCGGCCGGCCCCGAGCACCGCCCGTCCAGGTCTTTGAGGGGACCGCCACCTTCCAGGAGACCTCCGTCTGTCCCCTTGACTCAACATATGATGGTTCTTCATCGTGAACCTTACCTTCTAACCACCCAGAGGCGGTCTTCGACGAGATGTCTCAGCAAAGGGGGGGGGGACCGGATTCCGGGTCATCTGTCCCGGATGATCTCGCAACCTCTCCTCCTCTTCCTGCAGACCAGCTGGGACGAGGGCGACACCTGCCGACGGCTGAGTGACCGGCTCTGGGACGTCTCGCGCTGGAAGGAGACCCTGGAAGCCTGCGCTCAGAAGGTGGATGAAGAGATGGAGAGCCTGACTCTGGTAATTTTGTCCGCGGACGTTCTCCCGTTCCTCCTGAGGGGGTTCGAGCAGCCCTTCCTTCACGCAGAACCTGCGCTGACCTCCGTGTGTGTCGGCCAGTGTAAGGCCCGGAGCGAGCAGGACCTGGCAGGAACCGGCCTCCTGCTGGAGGTCAGCCTGGAGTGCCTGTCACTGAGGGAGGGCCGGCAGGGGCCCGAGCTGGTCGCAGACCTGGCGGAGGAGCAGCTGAAGAAGGAGGTGGAGCTGATTGAAAGGGTGCAGCAGGTCCTGCAGCAGCAGCACATAGACAGAGCCTTGGAGCTGCTGTGGTAAGAAGGTCCAAACAAGACCTGAACCCCCTCCTCGGTCGGTCTCCTCATTGGTTTGCATGTTCCAGATGTTCTCTTGATGTTCTCCAGCTACTGTCTGGGTTCCCAGTGTCTTACAGGAAGCTCGACATCGGCTGACGGCCGACCTCCAGAACAAGATGGAGACCCTGGACATCGACATGTCCTGCCTGTCCCTCACGATGGAGTCCCCGCAGATCTCTCTGAAGACCAACCCCAGCCGCATCCCCCCCAGGTACCCTACGGCAGAGCTCCAACCCTGAGCTCCACGGTTCCCGTTTGGGCAGAGGTCACATGGTTAAACGCCGGGATGTCATTGGTTCAGCTCCTCCACCCCCCAGGAGTGGGTCCAGTTCAGCCAGAACAACGTGGCCCGAGCCCAGGAGGCCATGAGGGCCTCCCAGCAGATGAGGGAGGACATGAGTCTGAGCAGAGCCCAGGTAAGGCGCCATGTTGACACTTGAGAGGCGCCTCCACCTCCACCTCCACCTCCACCTCCACCCGCGTCCTCCTCTCTCAGCTGCAGAACGAGCTGGAGGCCCAGAGAAGGACCACCGAGTTCGCTCACCGGAAGCGTCACCACCACGAGGAGCAGGCCTTCGACGAGCTGCTGTGGCAGATCAAACAGGTGGGCGGCGAGAAAGTTCCAGGTTCTGATCTGACGGTGGGCTGGGTTTCTGTTCTCCACGATCTCCTGCCCGGGTTTGAACTGCCCTGGTCGTCGACATGTGAACGTCAGGGTGCTTCTGATCTCAGACCGAGGAGGAGATGGAGGACATGGACAGTGACATCTCCAGGCTGGATGCAGACCTGCAGGCCAAGACCACCGCCCTGAAGCTGGCCCACACCCGGCTGGAGACCAGGAGCTGCAGACCCGGCGTGGACCTGTGCCAGGACGAGGTTCGGCACAAACACCTGCAGGGGTAGATCAGGGTTCTCCATGGTGTGTGGACTCATCACCGTCCTTCTTGTGTCCAGGTGCAGCGCGGCCTGGTGATGGAGGTGGCTCAGCTGGAGGCCTCCAACGCCGCGCTGACGCAGAAGCTGTCCGACGCCCAGTGAGTTGCGCCCGGGTTTTCCGAGCCCTCGGTTCTCCTCTGGGGTGCGGTGAGATGTTCTTCTTGCAGAAGAAGGACAAACTCAACACCTTCCAGGATGAAGACCTTCACATCTGCTCCCGGGTTTTTGTCTTTGTCGCTCAGACTTTCCCTCCAGAAGCTGCAGCTCCATCACGCTGGCATGAAGCAGGACCTCAGCAGGAAGCAGGAGGCTCTGTCTCTGGAGCAGCGTAGCATGGAGACCCGCACCCGCCTGCCGTCCACGGCCCGTCCCGGCGACCCCCCGGTTCCCCTGGTTCCCCTCATGAACTCCAGCGGGAGGAAGGACCTGCAGCTTCTGGCTCAGTAGACGGTGGCGCTTCTTGTTTTTCTTTCAGGTATGAAACCGGAGGCTGACGGAACTTCTCAGCTTCCTGCAGAAACGAGGTGGTTTCACTTCCAAATTAAAGTCCGTGAAATAGAAAAAGCGGCCTCTGCGGTTCGTGTCTGCGTGTTCTGTGTTCTACGGCGTCCTTCCCCTTTTTCCCTTCCGTCCATCTCATGGAGACAACTCTCATGAAAGTGGAAGACCTCCGCCGAGGTCATTACCGTTATCGTCCATTAGCCTTAATGGCTGCTGGCTCCTGAGCTGTTTGCTGGAGCTCCGAGGCAGAGATACCGACGTGAACTTTGACTCACAGGTATCAGCAGACCAGATAAGAAGTCTTCCAAACATCATCTGGAGGGCAAGAGGACCGTCCTCGTTTGCAGACGGATAGCGCTGTGAGAGAGGTATGTGGTTGAAGAGGAACATGGGCAGAAGAAGAGAAGATAACATTTATCTTTGAGACCCAAAGTGCTCCGGTGATGCGGATCTGCTGTCGGATGGGTTCCGGTTCGGATGGAATTGTTTGGACTTCGTCATCAATGTGTCTCCACCTGGACCCTCAGA
The DNA here is from genome assembly GCA_901007705.1 of Fistularia tabacaria. Taxonomy (NCBI): domain Eukaryota; kingdom Metazoa; phylum Chordata; class Actinopteri; order Syngnathiformes; family Fistulariidae; genus Fistularia; species Fistularia tabacaria. The sequence continues at coordinate 19,283 of CAAKHD010000886.1, read as the reverse complement.
ACGGGAGGAGGAGCACTCACTTACCGACCTCCTCTTTTGTGGAACCGTCTTCAGGTGTCCGTCCGGGGGGGGGGGGCGACGTCCTCTCTTCGTTTAAAGAACAGAATTAAAACCTTTGTTTTTGAGAAAGCTTGGAGTTAGCTTTAGCCTAGCCTCCAGTGATGCTCCCATTAGCTTGCGCCGCTGAGGGCTATCCCATGATGCACCTGTCTTGTTTCTCCCTCCCTTTCCTTTCTGCACACATGTACCTCCATCAATGCATGATAGGAACGTCATATCTTCTCCAGAATTCCCGGGCTCTCTCATTGGTCAGCTTCCCAGGCTTGATATACCACAGCGTCTGGCCATTGTTATTTCTTTTAGGAATATTTAAGCTATAATTGCGTTCTCTTAGCTATTAGCATGTAGCTGGAACGTTGTGCTTGTGTGGATCATCTTAAAGAGCGTGGTCCAGACCTGCTCTGCATGGGAAGTCCCATAAAGGACTCAGTAGGACACCTTCTGCCTGATCGAGCGGGTGTTTTCAATGATGCCTCCGACAGTGACCGTGCGTTTACGTTTGTTTTGAGCCACGGGCCAATCAGACGGCCTTTTCTCGGAAGCTCACTTCTGGGTATCCGTCCTTCCGCTCCAGTAAAATGCCTCCACAGCAAACCCAAGGCGATCGAGCATTTTCTGCTCGATTTACACGAGCGAAAGGCCTTTTTCACAGCACGTCCGCTCTTCCTGGCGCGAGCGGGAAAACATCCTCGGCCATAAAACCAGGAGAGGCGCCTCGGGCCTCTGCCTGGCATGGCTCCTTTATGTTTTTACTGCCGAGTGGCTCGGGGAGGTCGAACCCGGGCTGATTGTCACATTATTCTGAATCATTTCACCGGAGCCAGATGCTACCTGTCCCATTACGGCAGCCTGGTGCCTGCTAAATGCCCACGACTTCTGCTTGAGTGACCACATCTTCTTATCGCCGTCACGATGGGGTTGCTCCTGGACCACCTCCTGGCCACCTCCCCCTTTCCCTGCCTCCGCGTGATGTCCTCCGGCTCTGGTCGAGCGTTCACAGTCGCCGAGGGAAACCTTTGGAGGGTGGGATGTCCAACAGAAGGCGCGGGACTTCGGACGGCGGAGGAGACCGTCTCCATCCCGTCATGGCGAACGGAGGATGCTCTTCACCGGACTTCCCCTGCAGGTCCGACGCCCTCTGAGCTGAAGGGATGGAGGTCGCCGGCAAGGACTGCGTGGCCCTTTCCGTCTACACCTTCACCTTCTTGCTGGGCCTCCCCGCCAACCTGCTGGTGCTCTTCATCTACATCCGCAAGGCCCGCAAACACGGCACCACGCCCAACGTGGTGTACGCCTCCAACCTGTGCCTGGCCAACCTGGGGCTGGTGGCCTGGCTGCCCGTCAAGGCCCTGGAGACCATGCTGCAGGACTGGAGGCTCCCGGCTCCGGTCTGCCCCGTTTTCAGCTTCTTCCTCTTCTCTTCGCTCTACGGCTGCTGCCTCTTCATCACCGCGGTGACGGTGGGGCGCTACCTCAGCATCGCCTTCCCCATCGTCTACAAGCGGTACAGGCGAGCTCGCATCTCTTGCTTCATCAGCGCCGCCCTGTGGGCTCTGGTGCTGCTGCACGTCAGCATCGGTCTGGTGGCCGAAGGGGGGGCCAACTTCGTGTCCACCGTGGACGAGGTGTCCGCCTGCTACGATCGCTTCAACGCCACCCAGCTTGCCGTCCTGCTGCCGCTGCGTCTGGAGATGGCCGTCGTGCTTTTCCTCACGCCGCTCGCCGTGACGTCCTTCTGCACGCTGCGCTGCGTCGCCATCATCTGGCGCTCAAACCTGCGCCCTGTGGGGAAGCGGCGGGTGCTGGCGGTCGCCCTGACCACGCAGGCGGTGTTCGTGGTGTGCTACGCCCCCTACAACATCTCGCACATCGTGGGGTTCGTGTTGGAGGAGAACGTCGAGTGGAGAACCTACGCCATGCTGACCAGCTCCTGCAACGTGTTCCTGGAGCCCGGGGTGATGTTGATGCTGTCGCCGGCCGCGTCCAGAGGAATCCTGGGAAGGATCTGCGGACAGCAGAGCCAGTTCAGCAGAACCGAGGGGCTCCATCACCACTGCAACAGTCCGAAGGCTGGAGAACTCTGGAAGGCAGCGGCCACGGTGTCTGAGAGGAGCCAAGCAGGAGAAGGGAGGAGGGACGGAGGTCCGGTAGCCCCAGCAGGAGGAACACCTGCAACAAGAGCACCAGGAACCCAGACATCTCCATCTGCAGCGGCACGCTAGGACATTAGCTGAAGCCAAACTGGAAGGAGTTAGCAAAGACTTGCTATACAGACTCATGGTGCATGATGTGTGTGTGTGTGCGTGCGTGTGTGTGTGTGTGTGTGTGTGTGTGTGTGCGTGCGTGCGCATGCGTGCGTGCGTGCGTGTGTGCGTGTGTGTGTGTGTGTTGCTGCTTCCCCATTTCACCCTGCTTCTCCTGGGACCAAACACTGAGGAGATACCTCAGTGCTCTTCTCCCGAGGTGATCGCCCCCTGGTGGACAAGGACCAGGGAAGCAGCTCCTATCAGGCTGAGCTCTGAACATCTAGAAGAACGAAGGTTTGATGCGGGAGAAAGTCCCGGGTGGAGTTTGTGTGCTCAAAAAGGCTCCAGGTGGTGTGAGATGAACATCGACTGGGAGGGGCTTCAAGGTTCTTCAACCATCTGGTGCTGGAAGGTGATAGAAGGTCGTGTCAGATCTTCTCGTCCACGCTGCTCTGACGGGTCACAGTGACCATGGCTCCTACCAAGCAGGGTCTCAGCAGGAACTCGTAGGTGCTTGATGGAACTCATAAGCCACGTCCATTAGCGAATACTTTATCAAAACATATGGTGGTCAAAATGGATAGAAGCAGGGAGAAATGGAACGACCAAGAGGTCCAAGCTCTTCTGGGCCGCCACACCTTGGAGGGGTTTCCAAGCCTCGCAGAAGAACATCAACATTTTGGCCAGAGTAAGATAACGGCTAACGGGGTTCTTCACACAGAGAAGATAAAAACATTCCAACCATCTGATAGTCCATGGCTAGTATTACTTGAAAGCTGCGGCAGCTTCCACCTCCACGTTGTCCATGTGGTCTTCCTCTCTTCTTCTGCTTCGGTGCTCCTCACACCGTGGTCCCTCACCGCCTGCGAGGATGCACGACTAGAAGATTCCTTGGAGGACGCTCGTTCCTGGAACCAAACCGGAGCCGGACACTTTTCTATCCCACTGTCCGTGTTCTCCTGCCCGGGTTCTCCAGGTTCTCCGTCTTCCTCCGACAGTCCAGAAACAGGTGAATTAGAGGGTGAATGGTCAGATGATTGACAGCTGAGCCATCTCGGTTAAGCCCCGCCACTCAGCCCAGGGACAGCTGCGATTGGCTCTGCCCCCGGCCTAGCAAGCACCATGTCAAGGGTCAGGGTTCATTTGGTGGCGTCCATCACTGGTGGTGTGGAGCTTCTGAAGGAAGGCTGAGGATCACGGCGTTTTTTGGATGCGAGTTGCTTCTCCACCTCACCGCCGCTCCGTTATCACCCCACGCTTCCTGGTAAATCACCCCCCGCCGCTGGCGGTTGCCGGGTGACGGTGTTTGGAGAAGGGAGGAGAACAAAGATGATGTCTGGGAGCTTATTAAATTTCCGCCGGCGGAGGTGAGATAGCAGATCCTCAGGAGGACATGCATATTGATGGCGGTCTTATGAGCTGGCCAAACAGTGGGTGGAGCCTGTGGCTGGGGGGGCGGAGCCTGAACCCCCGGGGGAGGGGCCTGAAGCCACTGGGCGAAGCAGCAGGCGAGACGGAGGCAGAGCGATGGATATCCCGATTCTTCACGTTTGACGGAGGTGAGTTCCTCACACCTTCTGTGACGTTCTCTGTGGAGCTGGAGGTCCAGGGCTCTCGGAGCCGGACCGTCTGGTCTTTTTCCTCTTTCCAATCAGAGCGGTCGGAGCTCCTCACGTTGACCAGCAGCTCCGTGTGTGTGTGTGTTTCCTGGTTCTCGTGTTTGTGCACAGTGGACGTTGATGGACGAAGAAGATCCCCGGGCCTTCTTCTTGAACTTCTTCAGTTCTTGAAGAACCCAAGGAGCCTCTCTGAGTGTCTGGTAGAACGTTCCTCTGAGCTGCGTGTTTCCAAAGGTTCTGTGTTTCATCACCTGGTGGTTGGCGTTGAGAACGTCGTGATCTTCTCTGGGGTTCTGCCCCCCACACCTTCATTTCACGATGGTCTTCACCTCCTTCTACATCGTCTCCTTCTCCCTCTCCCTCTCTTTCTCCTCTCCCTTCTTCTTCTCCTTCTCCTTCTCCGTCTCCTTCTCTTTCTCCTTCTCCATCTCCTCCTCCATCACCTCCATCTCCTCCTCCACCTCCAGACTGACCATGCTCCTCCGTGTGTCCTCAAGCGCCAGGCCAGCAGCCGCCATGCTGCAGCTCCTACTGTCAGTGTACATCTTCACCTTCCTGATGGGGGTCCCTGCCAACATCCTGGCGTTCCTCACCTTCTGCAGCAAGGTGCGGCGCCGGGCGGCACCCATCGACGTCCTGCTCCTCAACCTGACCATCTCGGACCTCATCTTCCTGGCCTTCCTGCCCTTCAAGATGAAGGAGGCCTTCGACAACATGGCGTGGCTGATGCCGTACTCGCTGTGTCCCTTCTCGGGCTTCATCTTCTACGTGACCATCTACAACAGCACGCTGCTCCTCACGGCCGTGGCTGTGGAGCGCTACCTGGGGGTGGCCTTCCCCCTCAGGTACGCCATGTGCCGGCGAGCTCGCCACGCCGTGTTGGCCAGCGTGGTCTTCTGGGCGGTGACCTCCCTGAACCTCACCGTGGTCTACATCATCCCGTACGCCCAGTGGAGGGACGGCGGGGACAGCGCCCACCCGGCCCGCCCGCCGCCCACCTGCTACCTCAACTTCACCGAGGCCGAGCTGAAGATCCTGCTGCCCGTCCGCCTGGAGCTCTTCCTGGTCCTCTTCTGCGTCCCCTTCTTCATCTGCTGCTTCTGCTATGCCAACTTCATCCTCATCCTCTCCCGCCTGCCCAACATCAGCCGGCGCCGGCGGCTGAGGGCCATCGGGCTCGCCGTGGGAACCCTGGTGGTCTTCGCCGTCTGCTTCGGGCCCTACAACGCCTCCCACGTGGTGGGGTTCGCACGGCAGGAGAGCGAGAGCTGGAGGGACGTGGCTCTGCTCTCCAGCACGCTCAACGCCTGCCTGGACCCCTTCATCTTCTACTTCTCCTCGGCGGCGGTGAGGAACATGCTGGACCGCTGCCTCAAGACCATCATGGCCAAGATGCACATCCTGCGCTGCGGCGGACCCGCCCACTGACCGCACCTTCACCCGGGAGGGCTTCTTCTGCCGATCGGAGCATCGGGGGAGCGGTGGACTTTTCTCCCGGGCGGGTGCAGGAGCTCACCCGCAGAAGGTTCGAGTCCGGCTTGTGTCATTGTAATAAAGGGTAGAAATACTTCCAGCACCAGGCCAGTAGAACTTTATTCTGACGGAACATCTCCCACCTGGGCTGGAGGTGCACTTCCTCCCTCGGGGGGGAGGAGGTGCTCTTGGCCGACGTTGTTGTTGATAAAGGAGTGTTTTATTGCAGAGTAATAACCTCCTGAGTTGCAGAGTGTCAACAGTGATATTACCTCCTCCATCCCATAATAACAAAGCTGCTGGGCATCATCACCCAGATGTCCATCATCTTCAGGCTCCTTTCAGCGTCTCACACACACACACACACACAACCAGACGTGGAACATCTGGAGCGATGTCCGACATGAATTGACAGCTGGGATACAACCCCTGATCCGAGCCTCCTCAGATCTGGTTGGTCCTCAGGAGGAGACAATCAGAAGTTCCAGTGAAGACACGGGGGTTACAAGTAAAAGGTTTATTCCAGAAAATGAAAATAGCAGGATTCAGGCTGATGTGGAGATCTGGATCAAGAGGTGGACAAACAGTTGTTCTTCTAAAAGAGTCCCAATCTCAGAATCAGGCAAAAACAGAGGACCATGAAAATACAGAGAACCCACACAGCTTCTTCTTCTCCCGGTTCTGGTATGTGCAGCTGGGCTCTGCAGAGGACCTTCCTCCTCCAGGAGATGTTTTTTGCTGTCCATCCAGGAAGGAGCCCCTCAACCAGGTGAGAAGAGCAGCGCCTGGTGGCCAGAGCTTCTCCGGGCTGTGGCCTCCGAGTTTAGGGTTGCGCTTCAACAGACCCTCTCAGCCCGGATGGAGGTCCACAGATCTTCTTATTGGCAGGTATTAAAGCGTTTGCGCAAACACACGCACACACGCGCACACACACGCACACACACGCACACACACGCACACACACACCTCACATTCTGGACTCATATCAGGACTTCACCATCTTTATTTGAGCACCATCGGAGAAGAAGGCACAGTCTAGAACAGACGACTCGGTGCGAGGATGACCTTTGAACCCTGGTGCCCCCCCGTCCCCCCGTCCCCCGGTGACCCACAGCGCCATCACGAAGATCAGGGTCTGCTTGGACCTCCAGATGGCTGCAGAGGAAGCCCCCGCCACCACCGACACGGCCGCGATCGTCGTCTACCTCCGTCTGGAGTCCAGTTCTCTGGATGTTCAGGAGGAAATACAAAACAAATGTTCTTCTAGCAGCTACGGTTTGTTTTTGGCGACACCCGGTGGTCACTGCAGGCCAGGCTCGGCTCGCTAACCCCCCCTCCCGGTCCAGGCACATTGGTTTGGTCAAAGCCGTGGCGTCTGGATCGATACTGCGGTGAACACCGGTTCCTCTCGTTGTGGGCCGGAGCACCTTATTGCGTTCGGAATCCTGTTGTTCCGCTGCGGAGCAGGAGAGGTCCAGCCTGGGAGCAGACGCCTGGAGGAGGAGGAGACCACACCGGTCTGACAGGCGGGGCCCATCCAGACCAGCTTGTTTGGTTCCTCACAGGCTCCTCCTTCTCCAAATAAGAGACCTGACTTTGGACAGACTCGTCAAGGCGGGGGTCAAATCTGGACCAGCTGGTCCTCCGCTAATGTTCCCCTGCAGAACCTCTGATCTCCCGCCTGGGCTGACCTTCTGCCACGTTAGCGAACCCCACCTCACCGACATTCCCTCATCACGTAAACTAAGAGGAGACATTTCTGACGAACATCTTCTCAGGAGGCCTTCGGAACTGACCCTCTGTTACCCCCCCCTCCCTCCATCTTCAACATCAGGCACTTTGTAGAAGCTCTCCACCCAACATCTCTTCCCTGTACATTCATGGTTTCACCTGCAACCCCCCCCAGCACGGCCCGAACCATCTGAGATGATGGAGTGGTGAAGCTGCTCCGCGGACGAAGACCTTATTGCACTGGAGGAGCCTCTGAAATCCGAGCCCCCCCCCCCCAAAAAAAGGCACATTGGGCTTCAGAACGGCCGAGCAGCTTCTTCACCAATGTTCAGCGGAGCAGGAAGCTCCTGAGCTCCTGGCTGAGAGGTTTAAAGGGACATCTGGGAGGAACTGCAGCGCTTCGGGACAAAAAAAAAAAAAAAAGAAAGGGGGGGGGGGCTTTGTTTAATGAGCCGACTCCATTATCATGTTGCCACAGCAACCGCACATTTGCCAAACACAGAAGACAAGCTGAAGCCTGCGGACACAAAGCGTCCGAACCAGGTGGAGAAGCCGGTCTGGTTTCTCAGAGCCACAGGGAACCCCCCCCACCTCTCTCCCCCCCGCACCGGCCCGGGTTGGCTCGGTCCAAACACACTGAGACAGCTTGCCGCAGAACCTGAATGGCCCGTGAGTGCGGAGGTCCGGACGCCACGTCCCGGTCAGGCGAAGTACATGGTCCTCAGGGTGTCGTGGTGGATCTGGACAGCTTTGGCCAGCGCCTGGGGATCCCTGCCGTTGCTCTGGCCGGAGATGTGGCTTCCCTCGGCGCTGTCGGGGCGGAGAACGAGGAGGTCAGCGCCGACACCCAGCTCCGGCCCGAGGAGCCCCCGCCCCCCCCGGGAACCCGGCATCTTCTGTACCTGTCGTGCTCGTTGTCCACCAGGTGGTAGCGGGCCCTGAAGGCCACCAGGTGGGCGTAGTAGGCTGGTGCGGGAATGGAGACGGAGCGCGTGCAGCGGACGTAGGTGTGGCACAGCTGGTAGGTGAGGAGCTGGAACTCGTCGGCGGTGAAACAGTTGTCGTCCCACAGGACGTGGTAGTGGGAGGGACGGCTGGTGCCCTGGAGGGCGGAGAAGACTCAGTGGCTCCGCTGGAACCGAGGTTCTCGGCAAAGCCAAGGGTCCTACCTGGATCCCGGCGTGGCTGCAGAGGTAAAAGTCAAACTCGTAGGGGTGGGTGATGTCCGTGTCCACCGTGGTGCCGGCGGGGATGTTCCCGCTCCTTCCCACCTGCAGAAGATCAGGGTTGAGCCTCTTCTCGCCGGGAGGACACCGGGCGGCCCGCGGAGGTCACTCACCCGCTCGCTGCGGTCGGCGCAGAACAGGCGCGTGTGGTGGCGTTTCTGGACCACGATGTAGGTGATGCCCGGCTGATACTCCTTCTCCAGACTGATGCAGGCCTCCCTGATGGCCAGGAGCTCGTAGTACAGAACCTGCCCGGGAGACCACAGCGGGTTAGACGTCTCGGCCTGCAGCGCAGGAGGACAGAGACGCCGTCCTAGATGTCACCGGAGAGGAGGAACATCTCCAGTGGCTCCGGAATGTGCTCCGCTTCGGGACCGACCTGTCTGAACTGGCCCTCCGACACCCCGTCCCGGTAGAAGATGATCCTGGTCGGCTTGTAGCGGGTAGACTTGTAGAACTGGATCAGGAGCTCCCGCACCATAGAGGCCAGGTCCTGGATGACCTCCTGCCGGGGACGCTGCACTCGCACCGTGGCGCAGTATCTGCTGGGGTGGGCGTCCATGCTTCCCACCACCTGTGCGGACACGGCGGGAGTCAGCAGGAGCAACATCTCCCGTCGGCAACGTCTCACTCCTGAAGCTGAAACCTCACCGCTGCGATGGAGGGCTTCTTCCCATCGCCCGCCGGAGGATGAGTGACGTCGGCGCCGAGGAAGATGATTGGCTGCTGGAACACCGAAGGGCTGGGGGACGAGACGATGAGAGATTATGCTTCAGGGGGCCTCCTGGTAACCAGAGGCACCAGGACCAGGCCCGCGCCGCTCACCGTTGGTGCGGCACCAGGATGTTGTTGATGCCGCCCAGCTTGACGTTGATCTTCAGGCAGAGGTTAGACAGGGTCTGGGGGGAGGTCTTCACCACGTTCTTCACCTGCACGCACTGGGTGGCCATGCCCAGGAGGGTGTCCCCCACACGCTTCACCTCAGCTGGGGTCACAGGTGGATTTTCAGTTACCGCGGCGCTCATCGGTGCCTGCTAGTCCTGCTCGGAGAAGATGTGACTGTACCGTAGACGGGGGTCTTCCCCGGCAGGATCACGATAATCAGCTGCAGGCCGGCGTAGGTGTTCTTCAGGTGTCTGAACATGGGCTCCACGCTGTCCGCCCCCTGGGCGTACTTACAGAAGCAGGGCTGGCCCTGAATGGGCATCCCGGCGTCCTTAGAGATCTTCCGTAGCTGGTCGGTGAAGCTCCTGGATGTTAAAGACAAACACAAGGACACACACGTGCTGTAGGCGGAGATCTCAAAGATGGAGACCTTCTCGAGGAGGAGGTCACGGACTCACTTGAGGATTTCTTCCCGGCACTGCCTCTGGGTGGCGAAGCAGGCGATGGCCCACATCTTGATCTCCACGCCGGTGTGGAACTGCTTCCCCCTCATGTCCCACACGCCCTGGCTCGGCGTGGCCACTGTGCGGTTCTGCAATGACAGTGCAGGGTTGATCTGCTGGGGCTGGAAGTCACACACACACACACACACACACACACACACACACACACACACACACACACACACACACACACACTGCCAAGTCTCAGCTGACTGATCTGCTGATGACAGACTTCGCGATGACAACTGACTGGTTTCTGATGGAGCCCATGCTCAACAAGATCTCACGGAATCC
>CAAKHD010000882.1:19920-48991 GCA_901007705.1 Fistularia tabacaria | reverse complement strand
TTTTTTTTTGTTTTTTTTTTTCCTAACTGTTTTTTTTTTTTTTTTTTTTTTCTTTTCTATTGTTGCTGCTGCAACACCCAAATTTCCCCTATGGGGATCAATAAAGTATTATCTTATCTTATCTTATGTTGATAACAACCCTGTTCATGAAATGAAGAAAAAATAACGTATAGTTTTCAGTGTAAAAGAAGTCTGAGGACATTGAACAAAATTGACAGAGACAGACAGACAGACAGACAGACAGACAGACAGACAGAGTCCACTCCACCCAGTCATGATAATATTCATAACATCATAACAGAACCCCAAACCGGTTGAGGGGGCAGAATGGCAGCTGTCTTGGTCTCTGTTTATTGATCAGTCACAAATCTTTATCTTAACTGTAGCTCATTTAAAACCCTCTTGCTTAGTCTCTCACGTCCAGCCTGGAAAAAATTTTGTATTGTATTGTTGCTACTGTTCCACTGTCGTCACCTTGCCCTTGTCCTTGTTGTTGTCAATTTTGGTTCTACTCTCACACTTAAAGTTTATTTATTTATTCTACTCTCACTCTTACTGTTTATTCATTTATCTTATATATGTGTATGTGTACATGTATGTATATATATATATATATATATATATATATATATATATATATATATATATGTGTGTGTGTGTGTGTATGTATGTATGTATGTATATGTATATATATGTGTATATGTATGTCTGTATATATATGTAAATACATATATATCTTTTACTTTCTGTCTTTTAATTGTTTATATTAATTTAATTGTTAAGTAATTATTTATATTTTGACTATTTTTTTTATATTGTGATTGTTGTGCTGTTGTGACAAAGGACTTTCCCTTATGGAGATCAATAACGTATTATCTTTTCTTAACTTTAGTTTGTTCTGTATTGATCACTTTGTTGATAGTGCAGCAGGGGCAATTCAAATTACTTTGGAGTCTATTGTCCCTATAAAAAAGAAGATTATAAAACCATTAAATCTGTACTATGGCACAACATGGAAAAACCTAAAAAGAAAATGGCTTTCCCCCGAATTGGTAGTCTCACATTACCTGTTGTGATAACCTAAAAACCATTCAAAACGCATTTCTTGATCAACCTACTACTCAACACTGATCGAGGACAAAAAGAACAATCCTAGGTTCCTCTTTAGCACTAAAGAAAAAAAGTCAGCATCCCTTTGAGCTACGCCTGACAGGATATGACTTTATGGGTCTTTAGGATGATGAAAGTCTCATACTAGAGACAATCAATTTCTTCCCGAACGACTACAAACAGAGGACTATCAGGAACTCCAATGAGACTAGATATATATAGAGAATACTTCTCTCCTGTTACACTATCTATCTGTTAACTACCTGAGCAACTATCTTCAAAAATCTTTTCACCTAGATGCCAGGATCTTTTCACCTCTTTTCACCTTTAGATCCTTGTAGAAGCAACTTGCTTAAAAAAGTGTTTCCTCTTGTTTGCAATACTATCCTAGATGTAATAAACTCATCTATTCTAACATGCTATGTACCACAACCATTGACGATAACTGTAATTACACCCCTACTTAAAAAGCCCACTCTTGATCCAGAGGTTTGAGCAAATTATAGATCCACTTCTCATCTCACATGTCCCGCTAAGATTCTTGAGAAAGTGATTTCAAATCAATGGTATAACTTTCCGCATAACAATGGTCTATTAAAGTTTTTCCTTTACGCTTTTAAATGCCGCATAGCACTGAGACAGCAGTGGTCAAAGTTACAAATGACCTTTTGAATCTATCAGATAAAGGATTAATCTCTGTTCTGGCTCTTTTAGATCTCATAGATCTCAGTGCTGCATACGATACCATCGATAATCAAGTCTTATCTAATAGGCTGGAATATTGGGATTTGCGTCAGACAACCTGCACTGGACTGGATCAAGTCCTATCAATCTAAGAGATCTCAATTTGTACAAGTAAATGAGGTGTCCTCCGTGTGCTCCAAACTAAGTTAGTATTCTCAAAGGTTCTGTGCTTGGACCGATACTTTTACCCAATATATATGCTTCAAGGTTCTGAGTCATGCAGGTCATGGTTAATCCTTGTCAAAATCTTTCGTGCGAACTGGACTTGAATTTCTTCCCATGAAGATGGTTCATCTCTCACCTGAGAGGCTTCTTCAGTTGTGTAATAGTATTAGGGAGTACTCCAAAATTGTATTACTTCAATGCGGATAACATCGAGTTGTACCTATCATTGAACCCTGATAATACCTGTGTGTTTACTAAATTCAAGACATGTCTTATGGACATAAAAATCAGGATGACTACCAACTTTTTGTTGCTTAACTCCAACAAAATGGAAGTCATCATTTTGGGCCTTGCCTAATGATATACACTATATGGACAAAAGTATTCACTCACCCATCCAAATAATCTGAATCAGGTGTTCCAATCTCTTCCATGGCCACAGGTGTATAAAATCAAGCACTTAGGTATGCAGACTATTTCAACAAACATTTGTGAAAGAATGGGTTGCTCAGTGAATTCCAGGGTGGATCTGTTATAGGATGCCACATGTGGAACAAATCCAGCCTTGAAATGTTCTCGCTCATGAATATTCCACAGTCAACTGTCAGCTGTATTATAAGAACATGGAGGTGTTTGGGAAAAACAAAGGGTGGTAGGCCACGTAAACTGACGGAGCGGGGTCAGCAGATGCTGAGGCGTGTCATGCGAAGAGGCCTCCAACTTTCTGCAGTCAATCGCTACAGACCTCCATACTTCACGTTCTTCAGATTACCTAAAGAACAGTGTGCAGAGATCTTCATAGAATGGGATTCCATGGCCCAGCAGCTGCATCCAAGCCACACCTCACCAAGTGCAATTAAAAGCATTGGATGCAGTGGTGTAAAGCATGATCATGCTGCTACTGGACTCTAGAGCAGTGGAGACGCCTGGTCTCTGCCAGACGGAGAAGCTCGATTCGTTACTCCAATCTGATGGACGAGTCTGGGTTTGAAGGAGAACAGTACTTGTCTGACTGCATTGTGCCAAGTGTGAAGTTTGGTGGAGGGGGATTATGGCGTGGGGTTGCTTTTCAGGAGCTGGGCTTGGCCCCTCAGCTTCAGTGAAAGGAACTCTGAAAGCTACGGCATACCAAGACATTTTGGACAATTCCATGCTCCCAACTTTGCGGAAACAGTTTGGAGCCCCTTCCTTTTCCAACATGACTGTGCACCAGTGCACAAAGCAAGGGCCATAAAGACATGGATGACAGAGTCTGCTTTGGATGAACTTGACTGGCCTACACAGAGTCCTGACCTCAACCCGATGGAACACCTTTGAAATGAATTAGAGCGAAGACTGAGAGCCAGGCCTTCTCATCCAACATCAGTGTGTGACCTCACAAATGCGCTTCTGGAAGAATGGTCGAAAATTCCTATAAACACACTCCTGAACCTTGTGAACAGCCTTCCCAGAAGAGTTGAAACTGTTATAGCAGCAAAGGGTGGACCGACATCATTTTGAACGCTATGGATTAGGAACTGAATGTCACCTAAGTTCATATGTGAGTCAAGACAGGTGAGCGAATACTTTTGACCATATAGTGTATCTACTCTGGATTGTGTCACATTACTCTCCAGCAACATTGTTAGAAGTCTTGGAATTATCTTTGACCAGGATTTGTCATTAAGCTCCCACATAAAAAAATAACCTAGGACTGCCTTCTTTCACTTCCGTAATATAGCGTGAATCAGGCATATTCATTCTAAAAACAAAGAAAAACTATTTTGTACCTCTGCCAGTCAGGATTTGATAATTGTAGCTCTCTTGGCAGAGCCGCAACATGTTGTTAAAATGACTTTCCAGCCCATTCAGCATGGAACTCGGATGAGGCATCATATCTCTCTATTATTGACTTCACTGTGCTTGCCCCCTTTACAGAGTAGAATTTAAATCCTTCTCCTCACCTAAAAAGCAATTAACACCCAGGCACCATTGTATCTTAAAGAACTCATAGAACCATACCATCCAGTCAGATGTTTAAGCTCCCAGGGCTATTCATGGTCCCTAGAGTCTCTGAAAGCAGAATGAGGGCCAGACATTCAATTATCAAGCCCCTCTTGTCGTAATCCATCTTCCAGTCTGATCCCAGGGGTGGACATCATATATAAGAACAGGCTGAAACCTTATAGTTAAGGCTAGGTTAGCCCATAGTTGTGCTGCAGTAGATTTCTCTGCTGAGGGATGTCCCATGATGGACTTCTCTCATTCCTTTCAATCTTCCTATTTTGTCTTCTCTTATGTCCCTTCATTGATGCATGACAACCTCATGTCTCTCCCAAGTCCTTTAGGTCTCTGGCTTCGCAGGTTTCCAAGGGGTATGGTTTGATCTACTGCAGTGGTCTTGCCATATGTCCACCATTGCTATTTCTTTTATGAATATTAAAGCTATTATTGAATCTTGTCAGCTACTGCCATATGACTCTTAGCTCAACTGTTATTATTAGTAAGAGATTTGTTCCTGTCGCTCCCAACCCCTCTTACCCACCCTGTCTTTATCACACTCTAGTTTTCTCTTTCACGACATCCATAAATCCTCTCTTTGGTCCTCTATGCCTCACTATCCTTCCACTGTACATAACCAGACCATCCAGCCTGGCCTCTCTGACCGTATCTCCCAAAAAATGTAGCATGTGCTGTCTCTCTAATAGAGTGATTCCCAATCCAATCTATCCTAGATTCCAGGATAGAATATCCTAGAGGGTTCCTCTCATTCACACACACACATATATATTCTGTCTTGCTGCGACTTCATTCCTCAGGTGCATGAAGAATATACAGGACAGTAATACATGAATATGTTGGCATGGAGTACAAGAAGATGTTGGGGGTGCCTTTTTGCTGTTCTCAGATTTGACAGGGGCACATGAATTGTACAGTCTGATGGCAACTGGCAGGAATGATTTCCTTTATCGTTCCTGCAGACGTTGAGATGTATGGGTTTGTTGCTGAAGCAGCTCTTTGGATTATCCAGTCAAGTATATTTCCTCACCTTTAGTGTATTCCAGTTGGCAAAATCAATAAAAGAATGTAAAATATGGCTAATAATTGCTTAAGCGTGGAGAAAAAAAAATGACAAAACATCCTACATCACAGACTTCCTTTAATTGGTTTTATCTTGTTACAAAAAAAGGGTTGGCAGCTCATTCACAAAAGAGCAGGCTGAGAGTTATGAAAGTTTAAAAGTTTCCCCATTCGACTGTGGCGTATTTCTGTTCTTTTTTTTTTAGTTCATATGGTTCACTGTTTTTTTGTGAACTGATTTCCATGTTCTCATGCCTTGGATCTTACCGTGTTTTCAGTTTCTGCTCACAAGTCAGGTCCATTGGTTTTAGGATATGATTTTCTATTTTTGGATACCAATTTTCTTTGCACCTATATTAAAGACTGTTTTTTTTGACACTAGCCTCGAGTCATATGTTTGTGTGCTCTCATTCTAGCCAGGTAATTTCAGACAGCGTGGGGAGGTGCACAATATTGAAGTTGCATACATCATTGAGATATAATTAATCTTTGTTTTGTTGTTGCTTTGTTGATTGAAGTACAACCAATATGATAAATTAGCACCAACCTGTCAGATCCATTCTGGTCACAGACACTAATCGGCCCCTTCGGTCCTTCAGGAAGTAATGTCCTTCGTCACTGTAGTTCATATTCCTTATTTCAATGTTCTGGGAGTGTGTCTGAACCCGATCCCAGTAATCGGGAAGGTCTTGGGACACTGGAGCACCGTCACGCACCTGTAAATACAACTCCAAATATTAATTGGTTTATTTTTTAATTGAGACACTGTCTGCATACAATTGCAATCTTGTGTAACCAGCAGATAATCTCTTTCATATTGGTATTGCCAAGATTTCAAAGCAGATAAAAGCACAAGAGCTTTCATAAAACCTGAACCAAAAACAACGCAAAGTGATTAGCAAAGTGTCTTCCAGCTTTTAGTACAACTATTCAGATAATCTGACCATGTGTCTATGTAGATGTTTTCAATCAGACATCTTACCAATACTTGGGTCTGAAAAACGCAACAGAGGTGTCATTTGCAAAAGAAGATTTAACAGTCAACTGCTGCAGAAGCTGGCTCAAGAAACATAGAACGATACCTCTCTGGCAGGGAAGGAACCTGAGCTAGTACACAAGGCTGAGAGGCTCCGGTGAGATAAAGTCAGACTCACTTTGACGCACAGCCTGGGTTCTGGAACCAGGCTTCTTGAGAGGGGTCGGACTATTTTCCACTCTGGAGTTCCCCCCGGTGAGAGGCGCCGGGCAGCTGTGGGCATATTGAATGCCCCCAGAGTCAGCACCTGCATGTTGGGGTTCAACCCAGTGGACGAGTGGGTAGCCTGCCTCCTCCTTAGGGTTGGGGAACGGGTTCTGAGTGTTGTGTGTGCCTATGCACCCAACAGCAGCTCAGACTACCCACCCTATTTGGGCTCACCAGAGGGACTGCTCGAGAACTCTCCTGCGGGGGACTCCCTCGTCTTACTGGGGGACTTCAACACTGACGTGGGCAGTGACAGCAAGACCTGGTAAGGCCCGATCGGGAGAAATGGTCCCCTTGTTCTGAACCCAAGCAGTGTTTTGTTGCTGGACTTCTGCGCTTGTCATGGACTATCCATAACGAATGCCATGATCAGACATATAGGTGTGCACATGTGCGCCTGGCACCAGCCCACTTTAGGCCACAGTTCAATGATCAACTTTGTGGCTGTATCATCAGACTTGAGGCTGCATGTTCTATTCACCACCTGATGGTGAGCTGGCGCCGATGGTGGGGGAGGACGCTGGTCCGACATGGCAGATCCAAACGCATTGTGAGGATCTGTTGGGAACATCTGGTAGAGTCCCTTGCCAGAAAGAGTTTTGACTGCCACCTCCGGCAGAGCTTCAACCACATCCTGGGGGAGGCGGGGGGGACATAGAATCCGAGGGGGCAATGTTTCGTGGATTCTCCTATTTCCAGGGAAGACACTGAAACAGACAAATGCTGTAACCAGAGAAATCAAACTCTGGATCCCAGACTCAGAGGGCATCCTGCAGGACTGCGGGACTGTTTTACGACAACTGCCTGCAATGTTCTACAACCGACTGAGATTTGTTCAAGACCGCACCCACACAGGAGGGCTCATCTGTCGGCGTACAGGAGTACGCGGAGTATGTGACCGGGTACATTAGCACTTGTGTTGACAACATCGTGCCCACCATACAAGTCAGGAAGTTCCCCAACCAGGAGCCTTGGCTGACAGTCAGGTATGCCTCATGCTGCATGCCCTCTCTCATGCATTTAGGTCCAGCAATGAGACAGAGCACAAAGCTGCCAAGTACGGACTGAAGAAAGCCATCAGAACAGGCAGTACAGGGAGAAGCTGGATGGCTTCTACTCCACTGCTGCCCCTGGGCGGTTGTGGCAAGGACTGCAGCACATCACAGAATACAAGTCCACCACCAGCACCGACATATCTGCAGACAGTCTGCCAGATGACCTCACCATCTTCTACGGGCACTTTGAGAACCCCAGCCACAACACAGAGGTGAGTAACACACACAATGGGACCGCCGACCAACTGGGAAGAGGCAGCACACAGGTCGGCCGGTGCCAGATACCTTCAGACAGTGAGACCGGTCCTGAAAAGTCAGTAAAATGGCAAGAACCAGATCAAGGCAATAAACATCTATGCCCCGCTGTTGATGGCATTCCTCCTCTAGTATCATACCCTGGCCACAGAAGGAAAGAGAATTCAATAATATCAGGACAAGGAAGCTATAGACATTGCCAAAGGTGATCGATAATGACAAAGCCAAGATCCTGGAGGATTTCCAGTTCCAGACAAACAAACTGATGGTGGCAAAGCAACAGTGGCGGTTTACAAGAAGCTTAAAACAGTGATAGGGATGGATTTACTGGTTCCAAGTTACTGCATCATTGGGAACGAAGCATGCTGGAGAAATATTGGGCCCCAATGAGAAGTCTGAGAAGGAGTGTAGCATAAAGACAGAAGTGGTCCCTTTGATTAGGTCAATTGAACAGTAACCTCCAAGCTGGAAGAATGGCTTTCTTCCAGGAAGAAAATCTGAGATCCTTGTCCAGAAGAAAGCAGTCCTGAGAACAGCTCGTATCCTTCACAGAAACCTCAAGCTCCCAGGCCACTAGAGGACCCGAGGATGAAAGAGACAGAGATTTTTTTTTACAGTTTAATACTAAATATAGTTTTTAAAATCGATCATATAGAAGCCAATACATCTGCAAGAAATGTAATAAAATCTCCAGGTAATTTCTATATATCTGTAAGAATTTCCTGAAAAAGTAATATACTCAGAAGTTTTTGGGCATGCTGGTGACTTGTATAATGGAAAGACCTTTCAGTTGTGTATATATATATTATATATATATCTATATATATATTTATGTCAGTCAGCTTTATTGTCAATTTCTTAGCATGCGATGGACATACAGAGGAATCAAAAATACATTTCTCACAATCCCATGGTGACATGAAATCACTAGTAATATATGAATATGTATACGTGTGTATACACACACACACACACACACACACACACACACACATCTATATCTAAATCATTCATGAATAGAAATGGTAGGAGTGAAAAATCAGTAATGGCTTTTAAATCATATTGTTATTTTAAGAATAAAACTGCATTACCTGTCCCTAGCCAAGTCTAAGAGAAGTTGTGTATAGCTATTCCCAGTTCTTCAGGCAGGCTACTTATCATAAGGGTTAATACAATGTTTTGCCAGTAAAAGAAATGAAGACAGATCAATGATTTGTTTTGTTTTTCTTTTCTTGAGTTTTATAGTTGAATTGAATTAATGTGAGTCAATCTTACCAGGGTAATATTGGCAGCATCAGTGGAGAAGGTCAGGGAAGCATCAGCAAGAAGGATTCCTTCCAGTGAGATGTGGAGACTCTCTCCTGCTACACACTTCAGATAGTTACGTCTGGCTAAAATGGAAAAAAAAAAGCAAAGACTGAGATGAATGAGGTGATATTTGTGTCTCAATTTTGATGGCATCATAATACTTTTTAATATAGCAATGGCATATTCTCCATAAAATTAATTACCAAGTTTGAAAATCAAAAATTATTTCAATCTCATTTATTTTGCTTGTTTTAAGTCCCTTTTTGAATTTCAATCATGTGCTGAATGTATTTTATCAGTTTATCATACAGCATCTTCAGCTCAGCCAAATAGGCCATTTTATCCAAAATGTGAAGATTTTACAACTTCAGCTATTCAATTTACTGTACACTCATTGACAGAAATTAAATGTTGTCCAAAACACAGGTTTATATAAACACTCACACTTTTAATTATGTAAATTGGGATGAGTGCTATGAATACAACAGAAGTATTACATTATTCTTTTTATACTTTTCAATTACTTAAAAAAACAAGCCAGAAAAGCCTATTGAATAGATTTGAATAATTCTTCTGGTGTAGCATGACAGCAGACATCTTCTGATTTCCTTCTTAGTAACATGTCAAAAACATGTACACAACTTAATGGAGGTTGTCTTTTGAACTTGGTTCCGCTACCAATGGTCATTGATTACACCTTGAAAATAACTTGAATTGATGAAAACACACTCCGCTGCGAGTTTGAACAAGAATATGTATAAAACCAAAAGAAAGTCGTCAGCCCAACAGTGCCAGCCAGTGTAAATTTCCAATATTTGAAATATAGGGTTAACAAGAATTCCCTACATATCTTTCATTAAATCCACATGAAATGCAGCAGGTCTGGCAGCTTGTTTTTGCACTCTTACATCTAACGTCTGGCTGATGTCCACATATTATTACCCTAAAACATGGGCTTTCAACCAGCGGTCTGTAGCCCTCTGGTGGTCTGTGGAGGGATTACAAGGGGTCCAGCAGATTTTCCACCTGGCATTCCAGAAGAATATATAGAGGGCAAGTCTGAAGCTAGATAGTGAAATGAGCCTGTCCTTATCCACCACTATGCTGCCAGGAATACAGAGACTTTCAAAAATCTAACATAAATTCTTCTCCTCATACTGATCAGCAATGGTTCTCAGGTCTCTTGGAATGGCGGTCCTTGGATCAAAATCAGTTGAAATCCCCTGCTCTAAGTATCTAAAGCAGGGGTCACTAATCTGGTGCTGACCATGACAAACCGTGATCGTGGAGGAGTAGAACGTGCAGACAATCTGCCGAAGTGGAGATTGTAGAATCATCTCTAGGGCACATTCACTATGTTACAGTTCATTGCTGATCCGCAGACACATCAGCTGGCGTTAAACCAAAGCAAAGACCTTTAACACGAGCATTTGGCCGTGTCAACGAGCCGCAAGTTTATGAATGATTGTTCATATAGGGAACATTATTGGTGGCTCAACATCTCCTGATAGACAACTCCGCTAAAAGAAAAAAAGAGAGCGCTGCTGTCAGGCCGGTTCCCCTCGAGCTCACAAGGGAGCACTCTGCTCATTCTGTACGGCTTCCATCTGGAGCTGACCAGCTCAGCCTGAGCTGTGTGAGTAAAATTGGCAAGAGAGAAAAAAAACAAAACAAGTCACTCATCCCCTAAGTCTGTGATTGATGGTCAGATGATCTGATCAGATATGGCTGATGGCCAGCAACAAAAGGTAAACATAATGCTTCAGATCTAGTAAAGTTTTTTGCAAAAACTGCACTTTTCTTGAGTTATGTATGTCGTACTTTTTAAATCCTTTTATGAACGGAGACATAACATGCATTGCAGAGAAACTAAGTGCAACGTTAAGCTTGGATGTTGGACAGGTGAAGATTAAAATTGTAACATTGCAAAATAAACTCCACCTCAAAGCTCCATCCAGGTGAACCAAGCTTTTGGTGCTTTGTTGACACAGAGAGCTACAGTGATGTACGCACCTATGAAGGTTGCCAGCTTGTTTGGTTCAACCTTTGGTTCAATCTCTGTGAATCAGCCTTTTCTGACCTACACTTCACCAAGGACAAACAGAACATGCCTCACCGATGCACATCTGCACTACTCACTCAGAGTTGCAGTGTCAAGTTACCCCAGATTAGAATACACCAGTGAATAGAATAGAACAAAAGCCAATACATTTACTGGGTAACTTACGAGTAACTGCTACTTTGACAATTGAGATCTCTCTATCCCAGAGGTCTCTCTGAACATATGTCCCCTGATCTTCATATGTCACCTGAAATACAAAAGACAGTTGCACAAATCTTGAAAAGTAAACTGAGCAACTAAGCAAGAACTGTATTGGATGTGGGAAATCATCCCATGTTTGAAATTATGAATGTTTAATGCAGAATTTTAACAAGACTACTTTGCCATCTACATTACAGCTAAAAGCAAATTGCAAGTAAAATTGCTGCAGCATTTGAGAGGTCACATGAAATCGACAGTTTAAGATGCTCAAAACTTTCGTTTCCATGTAGAATTAAGATCATATTGTATTTATATACCACCAATTGACAACACAGTTGTCTCATGACACTTTACATGAAGAGTAGGTCAGACCACACTCTCTAAAATCATCAGCAGAGACCTGACATTCCCCCATGAGCAAGCAATGCGGCGAGGAAAGATCCAAGCTCAAAGTGGGCGGCCTTCTGTCTCAACCAGTTGGGGTGAAGAAGAGAGGGAGAGGTAGAGCGAGGCATTATGACAAATGAGACGACAGAGAGATGGAAAGCAAGAGTGCGATAGAAACAGAGCGGGTATAGGTGCTCTGGGAAGGACAGGCACAAATGCTGATGTTTATTAGACATTAATCTGCAAAATTCCAAAAATCACCACTTTATCAATCCCGTTCTTAATTTTTCTGGAGGCCTTTTTTTTCCATTAACTTTTTTTTTTCATGCCAGAGTCAAACTAGATGTTTTTGGATAAAACCCATTGTAAAATAGAAGTTACATGATTGTAAAAAAAATAAAAAATAAAAAAATCATCCTTAAAATTATTTCAATTAATTCCATTTCTGAAATGTGTGATTTAAAAAAAGTTTAAGCTTACCTTCTCAATGTACCAGCGCCGGTCACTACCTGTACCTGACACCCTGCCTTTGTTCATCCTGGAAAAGTTACGAGAAAAGTTTGTTTTACATTAGTTGCAATTTTATGGCTATTAACATGTGACTGCAATTCTTATATTCTTGAGTCTTTCTTACTTGCTTCTTCCTTTTTCCCAATACACAAAAGTTTTTCCAGGATCATCAACTGGTGTGAACTGAAACTTCTCAACACTTTTGGGCAGGAAGATCTTCAGCTGGCGTCCATGAACCAGAAGCTCATGGATATCTGGCACTGCATAGGACTCTTGATAGCAATTCGGGAAGAGAGCAGATTGAAAAAAGGGGTTTAACCGAAAAGTCAGGGGAAATCTAGGGTGAAATGGACAGTAAACAAATGCCATGATGAATGGCATTCATAGGTGTACTCAGACTGCCAGCATCAAAAATAGATATAGCTCAAAATATTCATGGTCCTTTACCATTTCACTCCAATACTATAATATTGATTCATGTAAAATCCAAAGTGTATCTCAAAAATACGAGACTGATATTAGGCAGCTGGGTAGGCCTAGTCAGAATATAGAAAAGACTGAGACAACTGAATTAGTCTTGTGGCTTAAATCCTCAAAAACAGCAAGCAAAATATCACTGAAATTTCCTGACCTTCGTGGCAGGAAGGATGAATTGGTTTTATCTTTCCATTTTATTGCCCGATTGATGTGCATATTTAACTACTGTTAGTAACGGTAGTAACCATGCATACTTTTACTGTTTAGGGCTGATTTAATTACTGCACCATGTAAAGTTATTGGGAGAGGCCAATAACACTTAAGTTCATTTTATTATTATTTCAAGATTTATACAAAAAAATAAAAAATAAAACAGATAAAACTTCCAAAGGAAAGTGTTTTCAGTTGAAATAAATGTTTCTTTACTCCAGATAGAAGAAGATAAAGGGTACAACATGGGATTTTCCATAATTTTTCAAGAATTGTTGATTGTTATGGAGGAAAACAAACAGACAGCCTTCACAAACTACGAATCAGATGTTTTCAGAGCATGAGAAAAAATGCAGCCATTTGAGGCTCCTCCAACAGTAACTTATATGATTTGGATAGTTTGGTATTATGCTGGTATATTTGCTTTTCTATGTCTCATTTTCTTTCATAATAAAAAATAGCAGGGTAATTTCATATAGCTACAAGTTACTTTGGAATAGAGGGGAAGAGGCAGGTTTAAGATGTGCTTCATGAAAGCTGCCTTCATATGCCAGCAAATGTTTGCTATTGCTTTGGTAATGTTTTCATACATTTGGCAATAAGGACACAGAGCTTGACATTTTAAAGTCATACCATGTACCCCGCCGAACAGCATGTTTTGTGATCTAATACAGAGCTGATTTTATGGGCTGTTGAACAGACTTGACATGATCCAAGGGTCAGTATCTGGTTACAACATGGCTTAGATGCCTCCTAAAACATATAGTATGAATTTGATTTTGGCAGGCCATCTGAACTGGCCAATAGTTCAAACAATGTGATCCTGGACTTGATTTGCTGCTCCAGTCATTCCTCTAGACTTTATATCCGATTGACTTTCCAGAACAGACCACTTCCACCTCATTTTCAGTGAAACTCACTATCTCCACTCTACGTCACTACGTCTCATTTCATCGCAAAATGAAGGCCATTGACCCTTCCACTCTCATTTCAAGTATCTCCTCTTTCAGCCTCCTTGACATCCATAATCTATCCACCCCTGATGATGTGGTTTCTCATTATAACACTGGACTCCATGATATTCTCAATTCTTTTGTTCCACTAAAAACCAGAGCTGTTTCTTTCTCTGTCTCCGCCCCCTTTGCTCATCCCCGATCTTCGTCCTGGGGCCCCCTCCAACTCAACTTGTACCCCTTTCCCCTTGACCATATCTTCTGCAAATTCAACATTCAATTCCACTGTTATGCGGATGATACCCAGCTCAACCTCACCACTAAACCCTCATCAACTCTCCCACCTGTCTCACTCACAGATTGCATCTAGGGAATAAAAACATAGCTCACCCTGAACTTCCTTCAATTACACAGTAACAAAACTGAGGCTCTCCTCATTGGTACTAAATCTACTTTATCCAAAGCCAACAGCTTTTCTCTCACCATGGATAACTCCTTTGCTCTCCCCCCACGTTAAGAGCATGGGTGTCATCCAGTACACTATTCTTTCAATGCAATATCAATGACATTACCCAGTTTGTCTATTTCCATCTATGAAACATTAATCGTATCCACCCCTTCCTCAAGCCCACACTGCCGCTATCGTTGTCAACGGCCTTATCACTTCCATTCTTGACTACTTTAACTCTCTCCTCCTCTGGCTCCCTCACAAATCCCTCCATCTACTTCAACGGATTCCAGAATTCAGTTGCCCATATCATCACTTGAACTCCAACAGCTCCACTGGCTCCAAGTTCAGCTCTGTATTAAATTCAAAATCCTCCTGTTAACATTCAGGGCCATCAACAACCTCACCCTCTATATCTGTCTAGTCTCCTCCATGTTCCCACTCCCTCCTGCTGCCTGAGATCCTCTTCCTTCATACTCCTGTCTGCCCCCTCCACCCGTTTCATCACCACGGGGAGCAGAGTATCTAGCCGCTCTGCCACCCGTCTCTGGAATTCATAACCACCCCAACTCAGGAACATCAATTCATTCACCCTCTTCAAATAACAACTCAAAACGCATCTGTTCAAAGCAGCCTATTACATCTGCTGCCAACTGCTCTGTCACTTTAACTGTTTTACTTTTGCCACTTTCTGACTGATATTGTTTCTTTTTTATCTGTGCTTTGTGTACATGTATATGTCTTTACGGTGTCCTTGAGTGTCGCATAAGGCACCTTAAATTAAATGTATAATAATGATGAAAAGATATTACTGACTACACACTAATCATGGACACAGTGAGGGAGAAATGTTAATACTCACCTACAGAGAGAGCAATAGCTACCAATATCACCACAGTCCATATCATCTGTACAAGAGACATAAAAGGTCATTATTAAACATCTTTAGTTACCGTGTAGACCAAATGCAGGACCAGAACATATCATGTGTATGGTTGTGTGTACGTGTGCAATATCAATACGTGTTGGACCAATGTAAGTAAACTGGAGGAAAATAATCCTGCAAGACTATAGAGTATGACATGTCACAAATACAGATCATTCTCTTATCTTTAATCAAAAATCGATGACAATATGGCCCACACTTTAAACTTGAACTTGACAGTATTCAATGCATTACAGTATATAGAACTTAGTTTTAACACTAGCAGCAGCTACTGCTTGAAAAGGCAGCTTTTCCACAAAACAATATTCACAAAGCAAATTTGAAGCATGAATTCAACAAGTTAGCATATCAGTTGTGGAGAAATCCAAAGACTTGTCAGCTCATGTCAAACATAGACTGTCAAGTAAAACTTGTGTTTAATTTTTACTTGATTGCATGTGATGAGAACACAGATGCCATTCAAGCTGTTCATTTAATTGCAGGGAGTCATTTTTGGTTAGCGAAGGAGCTCTTTGATCTTATGAGTCAGGGGGGACCACACAGGTTAAGACATTTTTGAAGCTTTGTCAGATGCAAATTACATGAGACGTAAATGGGAAAAGTTGCATGGAATCACTACAGATGGGGCTCCAGGTATGACAGGAGACCGCAAAGGAAAAGCCTCAAAGCTGTGTGCCAAGATTAAAGACAGTGGAGTACGGCTGTTAAAATTTACTGTATCATCTACCAAGAAGCCACCTATGCTATGACGATCCAGCTCTGCGATCTGATGAACACTGTTGAGAAAACTGTCAACATACTTAGAGCACAACGGCTCCACCACAGAGAATTTCAAGCTGTCTTGTCTGATGTCAGCTCTGAATACGGTGACCTGCTCTACTACTCTGAAGTGCACTGGTGCTGTTATTCAGTGGTTTTAGTCCCTGACATCTGAAAGTGACCAGGTTTCTGAAAAGAAGGATCGATGACCTCTTCATTTAGCTGAGTGACCCTCTATGGTTGGTAGATCTGTGATTCTTAGTTGATCTAACTGATCATCTTAATACACTGAATAACAGCTTACAATGCCAAGGCAAGCTTTTATCTCAATTTTTTGCAAGTATTAAAGGCTCCTGTTATAAGCTCCTTCTCTTTGAAGCAACTACACGACTTCAAAGTTGTCACACTTCCGCATGCTGTCTGAAATCAAATGTGCTTTTCAAAAAGCCAACCTGTATGCGTACATGCGTATGTCTTTACCTCTCTGATAACAGAATTCAGTCACCACTTGCATGTCAGTTTTATCATTAAAAATATAATGCTTTTCTCTGCTAATTTCCTTATGAATGCATAAGAAATGAAAGAGTCTGCAACTAGGACTTTTCAAAATGCGGTATGATGACTCCCTGAAGAATCAACATCAGCTTTTCCCCCTATCCAACTTCAACCACAGCTAAGAAAAGGGGGGGTTTCTTTGTTGAGGCCACACTAATAGAATCATTGGTTCAGCTAAACATACATGTGAACAATGTTTTATGTTATCTGTGAACAAAAACAAACTGAGAACCAAAAAGACTGACATGTCTGTGGAGGTTCTAAGTCATCCAGGTCATGGTCAGTTCTTGTCAAAATCAACTGGACTTGATTTTCTTTCCTTGAAGACGTTTCACCTCTCATCTGAGAGGCTTCTTCACTTGAAGCATGAACTGAAGAAGCCTCTCGGAGAGGCACACAGAAAACTTAGGGTGTAAGAATATTCAATGTTAATTTGGGATTTTCTTGGAAAAATTAGGGGGGGTTCAGTGTGTCTGCTTTTTACACATTGGGTCTTGGTGGCTTTATCCAACTGTGATCAACTCTCACTGGAGTGCTTCATGGCCAAGTGTGAGGCCAGCTGGGATGAGAATCTGTCAGCATTTTTCACCTACAGACTCACCCTGAAGTTACCCTAGTGATAGTCACTTTCAAAAGTCATCCAATCGGAGATTGCACTGTGTATTTTAGCTTTTTGTGATGTCGTTTATATTTCTCAGAAATTTTACATTTTATTTCACATTCTTAATATATCATGTCAAAACCTTTAATTTTGCATTTGCATTGCCCATTAATAATTTCAATTCTATAATTGGTGCATTTTTAATGGGTGTTTCATGATATCCTTATCTTAACCTTACATTGGCTCGTTGCATGCGTGCACAGTATTTTTATGAAGAGATGTTCATTTATACTAAGTAACACTTTCTGTGCTCTTACTATAAGAAATAGTATTATAAGCATAATTTTCTGTCGCCTAAATCCACCTCTTCGTCCGCATCTGTCTGCGCCCGTCTGTGTTTCAGCTACCTTTCCATTTGTGTCACTGTGCAATCCCACTTTCGCTTGAAAAACATTGTTCAAAGGCTATTCTATTTGTAAGTACTTATAAATAAAGAAATGCCTACCGTGGTATACATAAACTGGAAATGCAGTGTAATTGTAATGCGGTACATAGTTTACAAATTTGAGTTTACAAATAAAATATATAGTTTATGTTTATATCCTGCTATAACAAGACCAACTCAAATAACAAGAAACAGTGCAACATTGATTGACAATATATTCACTAATATTACTGAACGTGAAATAACAAGTGGACTTTTAATATCTGATATATCTGATCAACTTCCGGTTTTTACAAAGATAAAAATGGTTCCCAAATCACATAAAGAAAAGAAAAAAGTTATGACCAGATAAAAACACCCTGAGGCAATGAATCGACTTAAGAATGCCCTAATGGAACAAAACTGGGGTAATATATACGCAGATAATGTAAATACTGCTTATGAAGCCTTTTTGACAATTTTTTGCACCCTATATAATATACATTGTCCCCTAATTCATAAGGTAGTCACTGACAAATTTTCTGTAAAACCATGGTTAACAAAGGGTATTCAAAAAGCCTGCAAGGAAAAGAACAAACTGTTCAAAGAATTCCTTAAAAAAGGACAGAAGAAGCAGAGAGTACATACAAAGCATAAAAGAATAGACGAACAAGCATCAGGAGAGCATGTAAAATAGATTGTCATAGTGATATTTTGGAAAAAAGTAACTAACCCTGACTTTAAAGAAAACTAAATTCATCATCTTCGCAAATAGTCAAATCAATGTGGAAAAAAAAAAAATCAGCTACAGTGCTGAATGCCCTTGAATTAAAAGTAAGGCTTAAAAGGCAGTAAAGAGGAACTCCTACAGCGACCACAGAAGACAAAGTATGGACTTGAGTCTAACTTACATTTTGCATGTGTAAGTCCTCTGCATTACTTCAATAAATTCAACAAGAGCAATATGACAAGAGCAATATGACAAACAACAGGTGAGGGGCCAGACAAACCATGGCTCAAAAGAAAGACCCCCATGACAAAGAACAACGTGGTATCTGGTTTTCCCCAAACCGGACGCGGGTCACCGGAGCCCCCCCTGGAGCCAGGCCCGGGGGTGGGACTTGATGGTGAGCGCCTGGTGGCCGGGCCTGCACCCATGGGGCTCGGCCGGGCATAGCCCGAAAGGACGACATGGGTCCCCCTTCCCCTGGGCTCACCACCCACAGGAAGGGCCAAGGGAGTCGGGTGCAGTGTGAGTTGGGCGGTGGCCGGAGGGGGTACCTTGGCTGTCCAACCCTCGGCTGCAGAAGCTCGCTCTTGGGACATGGAATGTCACCTCTCTGGCGGGGAAAGAACCCGAGCTGGTGCACGAGGCTGAGAGATTCTGACTAGTTATAGTTTGACTCACCGCGACGCACAGCGTGGGGTCCGGGACCAGGCCTCTCGAGAGGGGCTGGACTCTTTGCTACTCTGGAGTTGCCCCCCGTGACAGGCATATTGATTGCCCCCAGACTCCGCGCCTGCATGTTGGGGTTCAACCCGGTGGACGAGAGGGTAGCCTCCCTCCGCCTTCGGGTAGGGGTATGGGTTCTGACTGTTTGTGGCTATGCACCCAACAGCAGCTCAGTATACCCACCCTTCTTGGGGTCCTTAGAGGGGCTGCTGAAGAGCGCCTCCTCTGGGGACTCCCTTGCTCTACTGGGAGATTTCAACGCTCACGTGGGCAACGACAGTGCGAACCGGAAGGGCGTGATTGGGAGGAATGGCCCCCCTGATCTGAATCCGAGTGATGTTTTGTTATTGGACTTCTGTGCTCGTTACGGATTGTCCATAATGCTTCAGGACAGGACTCCACGGTCGACCTACACCTGAAGGACAAGGGCCATTCTTCTGAAGACAACAATGCCCGTATTCTGGCCAGAGTAGACAGATGGTTCGAGAGGAGTCAAAGAAGCCATCATGTGCACACATGGAATGGGCCCCATCTGCACCCTCCAAACAACAAGGAAAGATCCACCAACAGAACAAGCCCCCGGTAGCTTCCACATTAGCCTCAGTCCTTAGTGATCCAGCAGGTTTCACTCCTTTACTTAGCTTTACCTTTTCACATTCCAATCCAAGTAATCCCACAAAAGTTGCTGTTCTGTCCCCAACAAACGACGCCCCCATTAGCGTAACAACCCTCGTTACAAATACTTTCTGCTGATCAACTGTCACAGGAGCGGCGTAGCACAGGAGGTAGAGCGATCGTCTTTGGAACTGAACCTTTATGATTCGATTCCCCCCTCCTCCTTGTGTGTTGCAGTGTTGTTGGTTCATGGTTCATCCATGATGGGTTAAATGCAGAGAATGAATTTCCCCATGAGCGATTAATAAAGTTTACATTATTATTTACATAAGGAGCCACTATAGCCTAGACCCGCCCAAAACCCTGGCAGTTAAATTCAGAAACTTCCCACAGGTCAGTAGGACTGAAGAAGCTTCTTGGAGGGGTGAAATGTCTTCAAGAGAAGAAATTCAAGTCCAGCTGCCACGCCAAGAATTCACCATGACCTGGATGACTGAGAACCTCCACAGACATGTTAGGCATCTCTTGTTTGTCAAACACAAATAAACAACAAGAGACGCCAAAGTTGATTTTAAAAATATAAATTCCAGAAGATAACTCAAATGTAAAATCTTACAACATAATAAACTTTATTGATATATAAAAAAAATATTCCCCAAACCTTTCATGTAAACATGTTTTGCTATGAACTAATGTTGTTATTGTGGTCAACAAAATTGTTTTCAATGAAAGACCTACCAGTTTCCAAGAGGTCAGAGAGAAAAACCTCTGATGATTTCATATAGACTATTTGGGCAATTATGCCGCATAAGCAAATACAATTCTGCCATGGTGCAATTTTGATATGACTTGCAGCAATAAATGAAATAAAATTGTGCATAACCATTTAACATTAATGTTTACATTCACAATATGTCATTATATCAATAAGAAAATATTTTTCACAGGGTATGGCTTAGGTGGTGGGGGCAGTTACCTTGGAACCAAATGTTCCTTGTTTCATTCCAAAGACACTGTACCCTAAGCTGCTCCCCATTCACTCCCCAAGTAGATGCCCCTTGCTCATAATTCATCGACGAAAGGTAAAATGCAGGGCAGCAGAAATGTACAAGTTTAATTGGGTTCAAACATAGCGAAACCGCAATAGTGATATGTTCTCTCCTATTCCGGCGCCATGACCTCCATGGTGGATTTTCTCAACGGTACCTGAAAGCACCACAGGCCCCTGCCCTGTTGGGTGGTGCCCCTTTCAAAGCACATTTAACGACCACAAATAACACTGGGTGGAAAATGGGGAGGAATTTCGTCTCCATGGCCATCCCAGTCTTGCTCGTAGGAAAGACGACTGTTGCAAATGGCAGCAATGTGACACCGCGACACCATGCGTTTTCTTAAAAACAAAGAAAAATAAATGAGGAGCCGAAGCTAAGACGATAAAACGGGCCTTGGAAGATAACGCCTCGTACAACAGAATGTTGGATCAATTGGATCGATTCAAAGACTGTGGAGCCGAGTGCAGGAGCAGCAGCGTGGCATGCACAACCTCGACCAAGAGACAATACATAACAAAGACAAATTACACCTATTTTTAGTGTCCGTTTGGAGACATATTGACAGATATGCACGACTGACCGTAAATGGCTTTGTTCTGAACAAGATGTCCCTTTTGCTGAAGTCTGCGTCGGTGTTCAAAATCTCCGCTCCGAATGATCGTTTCACCGTCTATTTCTCACCTTGTAATGCAAATAAGTCCACTCTATGTGTCCGGGCTGTCAAGGCTCATTGCAGAGGAGGTCAGCGTGTAAAAGTCCCCCGCTGGAGAGAAATGTGTCACACTGGAAACGCAACCCAAAGTAGGTGCGGTCGGAGGAGCCTCGAAAATTGAGACCTTCAGGCACTGACGGAAATATCCACTTCTTATTTCGCTGCGTGCCCACGCTCTTGGTCACCCAAAACCCCTTCGCATTGAGGTGGAATTACTTTACTTTGGATATTAAAAGTGTTCCATGTAAACACTGACAAGCATTACGATTCGGATCTGCTCCATTCACTGCATTTTTTCAACTCAATAGTTGTTTCACGAGAGAAAAACTCGTAAAAGAAGCGGTCAAAACGTTGAGGTTTAAATTTTCATCATTTTGCTGCCGAGATCTCTTGCATTTTTTGGAAGGATCTGCCGTATGCATGATCAAACCTCATGTAGGCCCCAATTGCGGATGACCGACGAATCGGGTGCAGTGACTAAATAATGTTCCTTGAGAACAGGCTATCGAAAATGTTCAGCTTGATAATCATATGCTTACATTTCTGACAAAACATGACATTTGAAGATTATAAACCATCATACAAAAATAAAAACACATATTTTGCGACAGGATTTACTGATAACGTGCTCCAACCATGATATTTGAAAATATGATTCATATCATCACAGTTATTATGGACCATTAACTTTCTAACCTAGCAAAGATATGTTCACTCAAGTGTAGTCTTATGTGTATGCAAGGATTTTTAAAGACATACATGATAAACTTAAGTGTTAGTAATCCCCTCAAATATGCTTAAGACAAAGTTATTTCAGTTAGAGTGAACAGCAGTATCTCATTTTCTATCCACCAAACAAAGAAAGGTTTGTCATTGTGTCTACTTCGCCTTGTCACTTTTTTCTCAGAAAGGTTTTGCAGTTCTTTTCATTTAGTGAGTTGCAGTGCCACCTCCTTGAGGTTATATTTGTTCAATGTTCTCAAAGTTGTGTTTCAAGTCATGTTGTCGTCCTTGTAATTCCATGTAAAGGTTCTAAGGCTTATTGCTATATTTATAAACTTTACCTAAATAAAAGTGCTTCATCCAGCCTGAATGAAAGGGCTCCAGCGATTCCTGTCAAAGTGGCCCCAGATGTCCATGTGTCCTCAGTTCATTGAACAGTCTGTGAATTCCAGTTGCGTTGTTGTTGGGGACATGAATGCCCCTTCAATGCTATTTTCAGTATCAGGGCCAGAAGCTCTCTCTCTTTTTATATTGACGATACAACCAGAATGCCCAGAAAAATATAACTCCCAGGAATATCACAATGATCACGGCTTCTTTGACCATCTTGTGATGTTATACATCAATGGCCTGTGGACTCTCCTTTAAATTCTTCATTGGGTTTTATTTCATAGCATTATGTATTCCATTTATAATGTCATGTCCCATGAAATCAGTGTGCTGCTATCATGTCATATCATAAGATGAACATGTGACATAGACATCACAGTATGTTCTTCGCCATCAATCCAACTTTCTGTGTAGTACACAGGCAGATATCTGAGCACAGATTTGTTTCAGTTTCTCCTGTGTGACGTCACATGTTCCCCATGATGCAGTCATGATTCACAAAGCATTCTCATGTGTTTGAGCCACACTACAGCACTAGAGACACTTGTTGACTATAAAAACCCTGGCTTGCATAAATTAATGGTTGTGTAGATTCTTAGCTTTAACCCTGAATCATTTTTAACGTCAGACTGAATTTTATGTTCCATAGGCAGGTGGCAAAAAGGGAAGAAAGGAGGAAAGGAAAACATTTATTGATTATTAATTCACAATCACCCGGATTACTGGTGGAATTTTAGCTAGATTAGGAAGGATGAAGGATCTTGTTGGGCCAAATTGAAGTGTTTGGTGACTTTATTGCATCCAACACATTATGGTGATGATAGAAACGGAGCAAAAAGGACATGAATTGTTGAACTCTTCGACTCTGGAAATGTAATTCAGTATTTCTAAACTATGGAAGCAAAAAAAGAATTGACATCACAACAGAATAAGTTCTTGACTTAGCTTCAGAAAATCATGGAGCACTATGACCAACATCATGGAATGGGTATTTGCCTGTAGAGCAGGGGTGGGCAATTACTTTTTACAAGGGGCCAAATGATGTAGGAGGGCCGAACTGATGATAACTTAAACTTAATTCTGCTCAATATTAATTATGTCCCAGTGTAAAAGGCAGTAGATTAGACATTTTGATTAGTTGCCACTGGTTATTGGAATAATAAACATTGTGTAAATATTTACACAAGCATATGAAATTATGTTGTTGATCAAACAGGACAATTTGAGATCTTTTCCTTTCGGCTTTTCCCTTTCAGGTGTCGCCACAGTGAATCAACCTCCTCCATCTAAACCTATTTTCTGTATCCTCCTCTCTCACACCAACTACCTTCATGTCTTCGAGATAATCATGGGCAAACCATTTCCGACACCATGGTCAAGGTCAATGGGTGCTCAATTACTAACAGACGATTTAGAGGAAGCGCAACTTAGCTATGTAAATAATCTGCTTAAAGTTCTTAACCATGTTTCTCCCAAAGTCTCTCTCTCGCAACAGTTACTTTCTACAGAAGCCACCCATCCATTCTCGACAGGGGACTGGGTCCTCATCAAACAACAGGATCAAAGAAAAGTCGGTGAACCAGCCCACTCTGAATCACGACAGGTCATCACCATCACCAGAACGAGTGTCCTCACAGACGGTCAACCCCACTGGAAACACGCCACCAGAGTGAAAACCAGCCCAGAAGCTCTGTAGGGTTAGCCATGCTCCACATACAAGGTGACACCAAACAAACCTATCTATACAGTAACTATCGTGTAACAAAATTATGATTTGTTGTAATTTTATGACAAAAGAGGGCAATTGTTGGACAATTTTCTGTTAGCATTCTATTTTCTGACATTCCCTGTACTTTTCCACTTCTCTTTGATACAAACTCCCCTTTCTGGTTTTTCTCCATTTTCCTCATGTGAGACACAAGCCCAGTGATGCTCTCAGGGTCATGTCACGGCCTTGAAGGTAGCCACTGTCTCCCATCCCATTGTCATCTGTGTCCACACCTGTTTTGAGGGCTACATTGAACTTCTCAATGCCTGTAGTGTCGAAACTTTTGTATAAGAAACACTCACAATAACCGATAAATGGGAGTTCTTCTGGAGGACAAGCAGACACAGTCTGTCTCTGTCTCTCTCCGCTCCCCGTATACGAACTAACCTGATACAATAGGGCTCATCCACCGTTGGCTAGGAGATCCGGACCCTGGCCTTGGACTGAGAGGACGAGGAGGACCGACCAAGGCTCCCGGGTGTCACCACAACGACCTCGCCTCAAGACTGTCCTCAACAATACTCCTTTAGAAGTAATAAACAGTAAAAAAAAAAACAATCATTACATCAGTGTTCTCAGATGGTCTAAGTTGATGACCTTCACGAACACTAACTGTAAAAAGATATGCAGCTGATCAACTTTAAACAAAAAGAAAAAGTTACTTTGATATTTTTCAGTTCTGTTTACTTGTTCAGTGAGAGAAATCCAGCCTGACTTGGGTTTGAATGAGTGCACTGAAATCTGGCTGAATATCTAAAGTGGATATGCGAAGGGAAGCTGAGAGGTGGTCATTGGTGACAGAAGATCTGTGTCTAGATTTGTTGAACTCCATCACTGGGAATGTCTGTTCACATACGTGAATGTCATTTTGGAGTCTGCAGTTATTCCACATCACAAAATGAGTGGCTGTGCAGTTTTGTGTCACGAGAGAGGCATGCTCTCAAAATGCATCCTTTTTCTCCAGGCATATGAGTGCTTTAGAGACTTTCTCTGCCGATTTTGTGGGATATGGCGTAACTTGCCATGAAAGCTGCAATTGTGGGTGTGCAAAGCTTTGTAAAAAAATCCCTGTTGGTTTTGTAGTTTAGCTTGTGAAGCATCTGACTGACTTGCGCACTCTTCATGAGACAAGTTTTTGTACCTTCCCCCATGTTTGATCAAACAGTGAAGATTCAAATTGTAATTCTTATACACCGTTAACCTTTGACTTCTGTAAATGAATATTTAACTGTCCATGTCTAGTTGAAGACGCGGCATTCGGCATTAACTTTTCTTGTTTTGGCATTAGCTGACATTTTGAGAGTTAACTTGCTAACGTCACTCGTCTCAGTTCATGCACCCATGTCATGGATGTATGTATGT
The DNA here is from genome assembly GCA_901007705.1 of Fistularia tabacaria. Classification (NCBI taxonomy): domain Eukaryota; kingdom Metazoa; phylum Chordata; class Actinopteri; order Syngnathiformes; family Fistulariidae; genus Fistularia; species Fistularia tabacaria. The sequence goes on along the minus strand of CAAKHD010000882.1, from coordinate 23,443 downwards.
GCATCCTCTCATAAAAAAGGCCCTGTTTTCTAAATTAAAGAAACACACGTGTGTAACATTATTGAAATAGATGTTTTTTACACTCATGTTCTGATTGACCTCATGCGGGCTGGACAGGGATGCCTAAAGGGCTGGAACTGGCCCATGGGCCATAAAATGCCCAGGTCAGTTCGAGGGGAAGCTGCGGTCGAGTTTCTGGTTAGATTATTCAACAGGATCTTAGAGCGTAAGAAGATGCCTGAGGAATAGAAAAGAAGTGTGACGATGCCCATTTTCAAGAACAAGGGAGATGTGCAGAATTGCAGCAACTATAGGTGGATATAATTGATGAGCCATACAATGAAGTTATGAGAAAGAGTAGTGGAAACTAGACTGAGGGCAGAAGTCAGCATTTGTGAGCAGCAGCACGGTTTCATGCCTAGAAAGAGTATTACAGATGCAGCATTTGCTTTAAGAATGCTGGTAGAGAAGCACAGAGAAGGTAAGAGGGAGCTGCATTGTGCCTTTGTAGACCCAGAAAAGGCATATGACAGGGTGCCAGGAGATGAACAATGGTATTGTATGAGGAAGTCTGGAGTGGAAGAGAAGTATGTGTGGTGCAGGACATGTCTGTGTGTGTGTCTAAGATGTGAGACGGTGTAGAGGTGTGCTGCAGGTAAGACAGAGAAGTTCAAGCTGGGTAGGACAGGAATCTCCATGGACCATGATGATTGTGTTTGCAGATGACCTTGTGATCTGTAGTGAGAGCAGGCAACGGGCAGAGGGAAATTTAGAGAGGTGGAGTATGCTCTGGAAAGGAGAGGAGTGAAGGTCAGACAGACTATATGTGTGTGAATGAGAGGGACCCAAGTGGGACGGTGAGACTACAGGGAGTGGAGATCAAGAAGGTGGAGGATTTTAAGTACTTAGGTTCAAGAGCAATGGAGAGTGTGGAAAAGAGGTTAAGAAACGGGTTCAAGCAGGTTGGTATGTCAGCCAGAGTGAAAGGAAAGGTGTACAAGACAGCGGTGAGACCAGCAAAGCTGTGTGGTTTGGAGACAATGGCATTGAAGAAAAGACAGGAAGCAGAGCTGGAGGTAGCAGAGATGAAGATGTTGAGGTTCTCCCTGAGAGTGACGAAGATGGATAGGATCAAGAATGAGTCAATCAGAGGAACAGCACCTGTTAGACGTTTTGGAGAGAAGGTCAGAGAAGGCAGACTGAGATGGTTAGTTCATGTGCAGAGGAGATGTAGTGAATGTGGTGATAGAAGGAGGCTGGGATTGCCAGGCAGGAGGTCTAGAGTAGATATTGTTAGACAATTTTCTGTTACCATCCTATTGTTTCAAGGTCTCTCTGAACTTTTCAAATTTGCCATATGTCCTTGTACTTTACGTTGTCAACTGTCAGCTCCCGCTCTCCCCCAAAAATGTCTAAACCAAAGGTGAACTTTTAAAACTGAGGGGGTTTCAACACGGATGGGGGGCAGAGTATATGTTCGCAGAGAGAGCAGTGACACTTCTGATACGGCGCAGCTGTGGATTTTTATCCCTGGTGTGGACTCAGATCTGTGCATAATAGAGCAACTTTTGGGGTTAAGATCAATGCATGGACCAACTACGGGAAAGGATATCTTTGAACCGGTAAGCGGATGACAGGCTTGCCTTGGGATAAACTTGTTGCACTGACAATAGACGGGGCGCCCACGATGTTCGTCAAAACAGTGAACTGGTGGGCAGGATCTGGGAGAAAATGCGTGAGGAATTACTCGGGAAATGTCTAAGGAAAAACTACCTTTAGCAGCCCATTCTCATCCCAATGCGTGAACCGCCTGACGAATATGGAAGGCATCCTTTCGCGTCACATACTGACGCATGAGGAACCGGTTTCTCGTCATTTTCGACGGATCTGGAGCGTCATGTCTACATCAACACTTGTATTTCTGTGTAAACCACATGAAAATAAAATCAGAGTTGGTGTTTTATGCATATTTGTATTCTAAAGGAGCATGTATGTGACGTATGCGGACGTGTCGTCGAAAAATAAGGAAAGAAATTGGACATTTTACCAGATTCATCGAAAAATGATGAAATTTTTGGGTTGTTAAAAATTTTTTCATTGGAAATCACCCCGGAAATGCTGCAGATAGAGTAATAAGAAGTTGTTCTAACTGATTTTTTGTTTATTTAATGTTTAATGTTGTTTGCGTAGGCCATAACCTAAAAGCTTTGTCAGTTTCAGGGTCAAGATGTGCAATAAGTTCATCTCAATAGGTTTTCAATAAACATTGAACCACTCCGGCCCACAGCTTGTAAGAATTTTTAGGTTTTGGCCCACTGTGTATTTGAGTTTGTCACCCCTGGTCTACAGGTGGTGGGAAGATGATATTACCTCTTTGCTCACTGCCCTAATATGTGACACAAAGTTAAGGCCAGTGATATGCTACCGGGTTTTCAACTACTGCAATTCGTATTTCATTTCTGGACGAATAAAAGAAAATATGTAGATAGTTAGCTAATTGGTTATTAAAGGCAGAAAGACTAGAATTTTCTATATTGGTCAGAAAATGGCAAATATGTCAGAGTATGAAAAAGGATTTAGCGCAACAGAGAGAGGTTTCTGAAACTTCTCAGGTTAAAAAGATCCTCAAAAACACACCATGGCTCATAGTATAAAACAAAATAATCGTACAAAAGAGCCCCTCAGTGCACATGTTAGATATATAGAAAACAAGAAGAAATGATAAGGATTTATGGAGACGTCAGAGGCCACTGTAGTGTCTGGTAAACCCTGGTGCTCCTCTTCTTTATTCCTATTCTTGCTTTCTCTCTGCCAGGGATCTAACAAGGAATCTTTTGTTCAGTTTGATATGTTTTCTAGTTTCCTTGTGGTGTTCCTTCCAAAGGGATATGACTTCTATCTGCTGCTCTATGTGCTCATTTCGATTTCTCTGCGTGTTGCAGAAATAGTGTTTGAAGAAAAAATTGTTAGATTATATGTCATGTCTTTAATGGTAGTTTATGACAATAAACTTCAGAGATAAGTCTCAAGGTGAAGCAGACAGTACTGTGCTGCACCTGAGGGGGGCGTATGTGAGCTGACAGGTGCTTGTCGCTGCTGTCCTCTTTCTGTAAGCAGTGTAGGATAAAATAAACAAGGTAGATAAAATAAGACAAAGAGGACTCTTATGACAAAGTAACAACTTTTCGTGATGAAGGATAGGTGCATAGACTTTGTATACAAATAAAGGTAAAACCACAAAATGTGTATGTTTATGTGTGTGTGTGTGTGTGTGTGTGTGTGTGTGTGTGTGTGTGGTGTGTGTGTGTGTGTGTGTGTGTGTGTGTATGTGTGTGTGTGTGTGTGTGTGTGTGTGTGTGTGTGTGTGTGTGTGTGTGTGTGTGTGTGTGTGTGTGTGTGTGTGTGTGTGTGTTTGTGCGTGTGTGTGCGTGTGTGTGTGTGTGTGTGTGTGTTGTGTGTGTTTTTGTGTGTGTTTGTTTGTGTGTGTGTGTGTGTGTGTATTTTTTCGTGTGTTTTTTTTCTT
>CAAKHD010000873.1:57556-87790 GCA_901007705.1 Fistularia tabacaria | reverse complement strand
TGTGTGTGTGTGTGTGTGTGTGTGTGTGTGTGCACACGTGTGTGTGTGTGAGTGTGTTGAACCTTGAGTCACATGTTAAAGCCAGGCTCCAATTAAAGGTCGGCCCCATGTCGCTTCTCAGCGTCTCACAGGTGCACACACAATGATGATCTTATCTACGCCATCCCTTGATGGGAGAGGAAGGCATGTACGGATGACCGGAGGTTTCAGTGAAGTGAACCAGAAATAAAACTAGCCTGTTGTTTTGCTTGATATGAAGTCAGGGTAAGATGGTTGCCCTGCTTCTTAGAGGTTCAGGCTGATGGGTTTTGTGTTGTTTTTTGATTTTTTTTTTTTAATTTTTACACCCTTTTTTTCTGTCTTTGTCCACGCACTGCTTTTTCATCATTTATTTGATTTCTTTATCATTCAGGAAATGAGTTTGCTCCGTTGTAATTGGAAGAAAGTAAATAATACCATACAGTCTGAAGACATTGCGAGATCTGGTACTTGAAAGAGTAATCTAACACACGCTCTGTGGTTTGGTTGTAAACACAACTTTGAACATTAGAATCTAACGGCCACAGAAGCATTGGAGGTCCAATTTGGCAATATTCAGATTTAGCTCCTTCATTGGAGATATTTTCTCCAAAGCTGATGCCCAGTGTTCTGGAATGACTTATTCTACTTCCCTATACTCTGACACTACGAATAGGAATTCCATAGAAATTTCTTTCAGCCAAGTCGCGACTCACACCCTGTTCAAATCCGAGGGATGGCCATTACGGTATCTGAGTGTTAATTTACAAACCCAGAATCGTGAGTGTTAACTTTCTTTGTCTGCATAGAAGCTAATCAGTTAGCCTCACCATAGCAACCCATTTGATGCAGTTCAAGTGTCCGGCTGATTTATATCACCTAATTAGACTGCTCCTCTGATATCTGTGGTGTTTAGCCAAAGGGGCTCTGATACATCCTGGCATCTCAGCTCTGGCAGAGACATTGAAGGCGATTTGCACATCATTTTAGAGAATTACAGTCACTTTAAGCCTCCCAAATGTGTCCTTTTTCTCTCCTGGAATTGTGTGTTATTTTGATACTTTGCTCAGAGCAGACTGAACAGCACAGGACGTCAAGCATGAGATTCAGGTTTATTTTTCAGATGAAACACCTCAGTTGGGATCGCTCATCAGAACTGGACGTTGACACCAATAACCTCTGGCACCGGGCCAGAGGACCTGTGGATTTTCGGTAGGAAAACGTCCTTTTTAAAGTAGAAAAAAACCATTTTGTCCACAGCAACGCCACAACAATGGGAATAACATCACTTACCACAATTAAAACAAACCGAATGAAACAAGCCATTTAACTACAAACAGCTATTTTATCGATGAAATGACCGTACATATCAAGTGAAAGTGAAAATCACTGTGGCTGGCAGTCGAATCTCACGGCTTCTGAAACACTCCCAGTGGGAAAGAGAGTCTGTGGAGGACGCAGCGAAACCATTCTGCAGCCAGAACATGGCACAGCTTTCCTTTCATGATATAACTTTTTATTTTAACTCATCTGATTCTTGAAGCACGACTTCACCTTGTACTACTTTGAAGGAAGTCCTGCCACTCTCGACAGGTCCAGCTTGGGTCATGTGAGTCGCGCCCATTGTCATAGAAATAGTCATTCATGTACAGATTCTTCTCCACGTGATGTTCTCGGGGACTTTTTAGGAAAGAGTGCATGTTCCTTGGCGTGTTCTCTGGGTCCACTGTGTTCAAGACAATTCGTTCTTTTCAAACTACTCAAGTGAAATTACTCGAGTAGACTGGATGAGTAAAGATAGAATCAGCCTGAATGCGCTGCGGATTAATGTATTGGCTGAGATAAGGTATCATAACCCTTTCTGTCACATTGTAGGCTGCTGCGATGAATGAATGAACAAATTCATTAATTGAATGTACCGAAGCAGACGTTTCTGGCTACCTTTAGAGAACAGGAACTGAGGAGGAGTGGAGAACCTCACACAGCCACCCGAGGTCACAAGCTGACCGGACCTCTGACGAGAGCTCCACAGGCCTCGAGTTGAGGTGGGTTGCGTTATGTCTGGTCTGCCTGTGCATGCGTGACTAAATCAAGACAGAAGGACAGTTTTGGTCCCTTGAAAGCTTCATGCCTCCCCTATTTCTCTCATGCCATCGTGTTCTTCAGCCCATTCCAGTCACACCAGAGTATTTGGACAACTTTGCATATCTATATTGGCAGGTTTCTGACCCTTGCTGCCCACACACACAGACCAGCAGCGGCCCTGTGCGTCACAAGATGTGTTTGCACGAGGCTCTAGTGTTCTTTTCCCCCCCGGTTCCTGTTTCAAAGCCCAGTAGCAGCCTGAAGAGCAGTTCTTGTTGGCTCCAGTTAGCCAATAAAAACAGGCCATAATCACTCTCACACCCTGATGCTGCTTTTCATCACCTGTTAGTAACAACTTAGATAATCTATGATCGCTTTGGGTCGACCGAGGCCCTTCCCGTGGGGACTTTGATGCTTTCGAGGAGCCGGTCAACAGGAGAAGCTATTCAGTAAAGAGGGTGGTATTTGCTTTTCTTGCCTAACCCTCAGTCAGACCTTTTTTTTTCCCCTGTATTCTTGCCGCAACTATCGCAACTCTTTGGCTTAAGTGCATGAAATATAAATGACACGCAGGTTTTTAATGTAATCTTTTTTTATTTCCTCGCTGCCTGAGAGTTCCCTGCGACTTCGAGGCTTTTGAAAATGCATTACAAAAGACAATTGGCTGACTTCACAGTCCAGAAGTAGTGAAAGAGAATAGTTGGTGTGAAGAGAACCATAAGTTGTCTTCTCCCGCCTTTGAGCTTACTTGAGATTGTGATTCTTGACGGTTCTGACAAAGACGCACTACCTTCTGTAAATAAGTAGGTTTCGTGGCCATCGTGAATTGCACCAGACATGCACTGTTTCTTTTTTTTTTTTTTTTCCCCCTCAGACTCCGTCTTATTTTTGTTTCGCGCTGAGGATTCTGATCTGAGTACAACTGAGATTTCCCCGCCTGTAAACCACCTGCCTTACCCTGCATCACCCCAGTTAGCTATGTGGCTGAAGAATAACATGGTGCAGCTCAGCTCAGTCGGGCTCAGCAAGGCTCTCTATTGAGAGAAGAGGGGTATTGTAGTGGCAGACTATCTGGGTTTAGTGTTGCCTTCGGGGCTTGTTGCTGTGTCTGTTCTTTTGTTGTCTGGAGGGGAAGCTTAACAACTGTGTGTTTGAATTTTTGCATATTTGTCGTGTCTGATTTCTCATTGCTAAACACTCGAACCCAGACTGCCATGGAAGAAAGGCACAGGAAATGCCGAGGGCAGTTTTACAACAGGAAGAAAGCTGCAGGCTAAATGAGAGCATTTAAGCATTTGTTTGTTACAAAGAAGGGTGATGCTAGTTGTTTTGCATCAGTTCAAACAGGAACAGGGACAAGAACCTTTTAAGACCAGGTGTGGGTTAAAGAGCATAGCCCTTCAGCGAAAGTTCAAGATGCACTCCTCGTCATTGCCTGAATATGAACGGATCCATTTACTGTTTACTTAACAGCTGACAAGAAAGGTCAAGGAGTGTAGACGAAACCCAATGTAATGCGGTTAGCTGTTAATGCATTTCAATAGCAATTACAGGGGAGGCTGACAAGTGAAAAATGGCATGTTTGATGTCCATTTCCGAGTACTCCGTGAATAGATGTATGGGGGGGCTGTTAGGCAACGGTTACATCATTGCAATGACATCGTACCCACAGCAATGTAAGCCTGGCCTGAGGAATGCCCTCCACTCGTGCTTTCCGTTCCTTCACTCTTCCCCTGTCATCTCTCTCTCTCTCTCTCTCTCTCTCTCTCTTCCTGTTTCACATAAATGTGAGTTATATGCAATTAACCCATAAAAGGCAAAAATGAAGTTCTTTGACTCGTATCCCCCAGTCTATAAACAGCCCGGCCCCCCCTCATACTGCTGCTACACCACAAGCTAAGCCCCCACCCAACAGTTTGACTAGGAATTGACTATAACAAAGCAGCCACGAGCAAAGCCCCAATGAGCGGCTTCATGGGACCGGGACTCTGCACGCAGAGGATGAAAGCGCTCTAGCAGCCACCGCATTTCTAGGGTGGAGGCCCGGCTGGCATGTTGGCTGACCAGGCAAGCAGGGTTGGAGTTAGTCAGCGGGTAAACTTTGGGTGGGGGGGAGGGGTGGTGGGGGTGGATGTAGCATGTGGTTAGAAAAGATGTGTGGGGGCTGTTGGGGTAAATAAATCATGGGAAAGGCAGAAAAAGAGTTGCTGCAATTGAACGGGCGAGGCCAAGGACAGGTCTTCAGGGCATCTCACTGTCGCGGTAGACATGGTGAAAGTATGCAGAAATAAATGAGTTTTGAGTCTCTACGGGGAAAGACTGAGGAACGAGCAGAACAATGACAAGCATCTGCGTCACAGTTGACACGAGAAAGCTAGAATAGCAGAGCAAATATGTTGAAAACCACCTCCAGCGTAAGCTTTTGTGTTTTGGCTGCGTGCAGTGAGTGGTACCAATGAGCCCTCAGTGAGCAATGCTGTACAGTGGACAGGGAAGCACCCTAAGAACTCAGCTGAGCCACCCAAACTGTGTGTGTGTGTGTGTGTGTGTGTGTGTGTGTGTGTGTGTGTGTGTGTGTGTGTGTGTGTGTGTGTGTGTGTGTGTGTGTGTGTGTGTGTGTGTGTGTGTGTGTGCGCAGAATTAAGGGTTGCTTGATGTATAGCTCCAGCTGGGGGGCTGTGGGAGGGGACGGAGAGACAGCTGGCAGAGCAAAGGGTGAGTGTAATGAGGAGTGTGTGTGACAGCCACAGTGACTCCTTTGTTCCCACTCACTTGTGCCAGTCCGAGCTCGTAGATGGCTGATCAGTGAAGTGACTGAACCCTTTCACGCCACCTAGACCCGATACAAAGTCGAGCTTTAGACTTCTGGGCAGCTTGTCTGCGTGCCTGTGACACCATACCACAGCGTGCTGGCAGTGGCAGCAGATTTCCACAAGAGAGCCCATAACCATCTCCTGTAATGTCAGTGCCCCCATACAGCGCTTATTATGCTCATGATGATAGTAATCATTGCTATGATAATTTTTGCACCAGCAACTTCAAACAACAGGCTGATGGTTGTAAGCCGTGTTAATGGATGTTGTTGAAGGCCTGCCCTCTCTCCTGAGTTATGGTTTAATAAGAAGAGTAATTTTTGCTCCAGTGAAGAGGAGCACTTTATGTGTGCAGTAAACCTGTGCTGCGACTGCAGGTACTGCTACCGTGATGTGCATTGAGTTTTATCAGTTGCAGGGTCAATAGAGACAGCCTGCTCCACTTCTTTTATTACAATTTTCGTGTGTGTGTGTGTGTGTGTGTGTGTGTGTGTGTGTGTGTGTGTGTGTGTGTGTGTGTGTGTGTGTGTGTGTGTGTGTGCGTGCGTGCAGTTACTTGTGAGCTTTTATTGCTCTCTGCACATTAATTTTCGCTCCTCAGATTGCAAGTAGCCTTTAAAGAATTGACCAACCAATAGCCGATACACTCTGTGTGTTCCTCATTCCTCTAAAGGAATTAAAGGTGCTTTTTTTTTCCTGAGAGCTCTACACTGAAGCATCCACTTTCCTACCACCATTAGTTACACAACGTTTTATTATTTTTTTTTATTTTTTAGTTTGATACGGTTTTTCACTTGCTGACTTCTTCCTAGACTATCTGAACCATTTAGTTCAAGTAGGACAAGTAAAAATAGCCACAAATCAATCCCAAATGTGCCCGGGCTCTTTGCACATCTCGATCTAGGCTAGCACAACTCAACAGGGGATTGTGACACGGCATCCCAAGCCTGGTCGAATGACTGGCAGACTGGCACTTCAGAGGAGGGTGTGTTCATTAAAAACGTGACTGGTGGCGCTCATTTGGGCCTTGACACACTTTAAAAGCCATTAAAGAGGAAGCAGCAGATTATGGTTTGTTGAGCTATGATGATAATTTGACCTTTTGTATATCACATGCTTCGGTGAAGACGGTAATCCTCCGAGCTAGTGAATTTAGCTAAGTGGACCATGTTTCCATTAACGGATGTATATGAAGTATACAGCACACCAGCTGCAGTTCTTGCCTATCTTAATTATCGATTGCAGTGGAGTAACACATATGTTTCTGTGCAGTCATAAGAGAGAGGACTGCGGAAACATCTCTGGAGGAAAGGAGCAATTTGCAGTCAAACTCAATTTTATTATAAAAAAAAGGTGCAGTGGCGAAATAAAAACAGCTGCGAGGGACCTACGCAAGCAGACCTTTTAAAAAATGATAGATGTGATATTGGCTTGAATATTATTCAGTGGTTTTTATTCACTGGATTAGATGTGCGTGTTTTTCAGGATAATTTTGAGTGTATATTTTAACCCAAGGAAAGATAAATGCTTTTACAAGTTGTGATGTCTAAAATCAACCTTGGTAGCTCCAGGTGCACATCGTTTCACTTTGACTCAGTCCGGATGATATTTGTTTTGGCTCTTTATGTTAGATTCGGTTGTTAGACATCGGCTTCGTGTATTTCTTTTCCCTTTTCAGAAACTTTATTCATACCTTCATGCAGAGTCATCTGGGATGTGCAGCCCTTGTGCAATATTTTGCAGGCTCCGGCATGGAGTCTTGTAGCATCGAACCCCCAAAATGTTTCATTTAAAAATGCATCACTGAGTGATCGCCTTACAGCACATGGTGGTTTTGGCCAGATGTAGTCTGTTGTTTAGGTAAAGCAAAGTGTCACTGGCCAAGTGAGGAAAGACAAACCCATCTGATTTAGGGGAAAAAAAAAACGTGGGGAAAAGTTTAATCAAGGAATTACCTGGCACGAACATCATCCAGCCACACCTCTGACCGAGACAAGTCTGCACCGGAAATGGGCTTGTCTGGATCTTTGATACAAAAGCAGAAAAGGACAGCAATGCACGCAATGCAACACGAACTTCCCATTGTTTCACATGTCGTTATAACGTGGTGTTTGGATGTAAGTCATTCCCATATTAGGTAGCCCCGGTCCTCACAAAAAGAACAATCTCAGAGATGTGCATGTCCCCTGTGCCGTTAGACTGTTGCGGGGAAAAGGGTAATGTAATGCAAACAGAAGGGCAGAGTATACACACTGACTTCCTGCGTGAAGCTGTATGGCACACCCTGATATGAAACCCTCTGAAAGCAATTCTGGTTGTGTATGTTTGTCGTAACAAATTTGGTGGCTCAGTGTACATTTGCAATGGAAATACTCTGACCCAGGCGGCCCGATCCTTCACATCCCATTTAACTGGATGGAGCGCATGGCAGCCCTGTCAGCACTGAGCGCACAGGGAGCTAAGCTCCACTAATGTAACAGAGCAGGTCTGAAAAAAAGCTCTGTCACCAGTGTATCGGTAACCTTTTAGCTGAAAACCCCACTAAGACTTGATTGAACTCCAATGCTCTCTGAGTAGCTCTATGCATGTGCGCGTGTGTGTGTGTTGTAAATGTCTGGTCTTGTTTTGTATCATGAGGTTTTCTTAATACTGAAAAATTCCGAATCCTCATTTGTGACAAATGGGTTATTTTCAAATATTCCTTTGAATTTTTTTCTCCGCTAAGAAATGTTAACAAATGACTTCAAAGTCCTGGAGTTCCATTTATATTTAGACAGTTTGCACCAACGTGTGAATGTACCTGTAGAGCGAACACACTCGTGTTAAAACCCATTCTCTCGTGTCTGTGGACACTTGAAACTCCTTTTGAACGGTAATATTAAAAGCCGCCTCAGGCATAGACATTACCTTAGTGTTTTCTATGTCAGACACAAATAATTCCATTTACCCTGTTAGGGGCACATTAAAACCACTGAACAATTAGAATCATCCATCACCTTTGATATCACCGTGGTGTAATTTCCGTTGGGAGTTTGATCAGTGTATCTTAATCCTGTCCAACTGCATCCATAGCAGAATGTACCTATCAAGTGTGGGAAACTATCACACATAAATTACCCAATCATGCGCCAGTGAGCCACAGGGAATTCATACAATGGGATTTTTAACAAAGCCCTTTCATTTTACAACACTAGAAACTGAAACTGTATATAAAAACCGTAGACATGGAAAAATATGCAGGGTAGCTGTTAATTGCTACCGATGAATGCATCGTTGTTCTATTCTTGGAGTCACAAACATAACAAATGCCCGATGGACGGCGCTGTGCGCTGGATCTTGTGGGTGTGTTTAACAAGGCGCTTGCCCTTTTGGTTTTCAATTTAGACAGCTAAGCTGCACCGTCGTTATCTTCCACATGATCAGCAATAATTCGGCTGCGGCATGGAGGACCCCCCCCCCACACACACACACACACACGCACGCACACACGCGCATGCTCATTTAGCAGTGGCTGAATAAGCCGTGGCTATTTTTCTGAATGAGAAGCTGCACAGAATGGAATATAAAAGGGCGTTTTTTATTTTTTTATATTGTGACTCACTGACCATGTTTTTTCAAAATAACCTTTTGTCTGTTTTTTTTTTTTTTTTTCCCCCTGCCATCTGGCGGGTAATTTTAGCACTTTAAGGAAGTGGGATTTCAATGTTTTGTTTGTTTCTAATGTCTGGGCGGAACATAAAGACACTGGAGCTTCACCCCTGCTGAGCTGAACACTCAGAATAGGGTTTTTTTTTTAATTTTTCTTTTTATTCTTTTCAGGTGTCAGCTCTCAAAATAAAGTTCAGACTGACTCTTGATCCCCAGTGTGGAAGCATGAAATTGTTTCTCACCCCCACACATTTATTGACGTGCCGTCCCCGGACAGCCACATCTGGAGCCGTCCGACTTATAAACTACCTGTCTGTTTATTTCCATTGTATTCTCAAAGGCTGAACTGAAATTAAGTATTGAGAATTTTTTATCCATAACAGCCTGTATGAGATTTGTTGGTAAATGGTGGATGGATCTGCTGTGTTTGAGAGGAGTAATTGATTCACCCTGCTGCAGCATGGTGCGATTCGCCACACAAGGGGGAAACTAGAACGAATCATAATGTTGTGGTAGTTTTTTTTTTGTTTTTTTTCCCAAGCAAGGCCAAGCTTCATGTGTTTTTTATAGACAAAAAGCAGTTGCTGATGTTTGTGGTTGTTTGGCTTCTCTCAAATGCACCCACTTGGAATGAGTGGGGTGTGTGAGAGATGCACCGATGCGCTTGCTGTTCTGCTAGAGTAGTCAAGGTCACTTTATGATGGAGGCGGTTTTCCGTTGTGAATGAAGAATGCTGTGCTGGTCTCTCCTGATGCCTCGCTTCCCGCTTCCTCAGACACGCGCGCATGCACACACGCACTCACAGACACGCACAAGCTAACGGTTAGACAATAGAACTATAGACCTGTTTCCATGACTTCCTTTTAACCAACCAGAAAGCACCATTTGTTCCCGCCTTGGTCACATGACCTGATAGGATTTTTGTGTGGTCCCATCCCTCCTCTACACACACACACACACACACACACACTGAGGGTTCCTGTGAACTTTTTCAGGATGACTTGTTCCTTGGAAGCGTGGCCCCAGACTCCAGTCATTGTTGTCTTCCGTGAGCAGTTGAGGGGGAGCTCTGGTCCTCCCCCACCCTCCATTGCTTTTGAGGAATGACACTTTGATGTTCTTTTCAAGATTCAGCAGACTCCCAGTCCCTCCTCTCTGGTTACATTCCAGGATACAAGGATGAGATTCGGCCATTCTCAGGTTTCACCTCCTCCATATTGCTACATGAGCGATTAAAAAGTGAAAGCAGTAAGATGAATGACATTAAAACCACTAAAAGTAAGTCTCTGCGGTCAGGGGGATCTTCATGTTTTCCTTGTTGAATAACTGGGCACATATGTTGAATATTTTATGTTTGTATTTTCACGGAGTGTATCACGAACAGTGACAACGGGCCATTAGTGTTGTTTTTATCCTTGGTTTACCCGGTGGAATCCAATTATGTTTCCACATTTACAGTCTGACGAAGCATCTCTGATCTGACCTTTACAATGTATAATCTCAGTAATTGCAATTTATTTGTTTTGTTCTAAATTCAAATATATTCCTAATTTAGAGGCCGTTTTCATGATACATTTCAGTTTCCTTTTTAGTCAAAATGTAACAGTATCTTTCGCCACATAGATTTTTGCTAAATCTCTGATTATTTTTGACTAAATAGCTTGCTCGGTTTTCGATCAATTCTTTCTGAATCTCAGTCAGTGTCTTGATGATTTTCAGTCAATTAAAGATTTGCATTTTTATTTCAATAATACTTTTTATTTATTTCATTTTTAAGCAGTACCTCACTTCTATTTACGTCTATTCTGTTTTCCTAATTGTGAAGTCAGTTATTTGGCAGAGGGGGGAAAAAACCGTGATTTGCCAAATGCCAAGCAGCTAGCCCTGCCCATGAACTGGGTGGTAGGGGTCCTATAATCCGTGAGTTGTGACGCACAGTTTTGGATTAGTATAAAACCGGGCTGTCAAAATATTCTGAACACCTCTTGGGACAAAGCACTTGTTTGACATGTCTAATATTACTACCAGCTTTGATAGCAGAGGAGAGTTTAACTTCCTGATGAGAAAATATGTAATCATTTCAATTTGACACACTAAGGCGGCTTGACAGACAACTCTGTCATTAAAAAAAAAGAAAAGGCATCCAAATAGCCAATCTTTATCAAACGCAAGCATCATCCCTTGACAAGGCAGAACACATCTGTCATGTGACTTTGATCAGTCCTTTGTCTGTAATTCATGCCACAGGGCTCCATCAGTACATATAAAACTAGAAGGAAGCTTAAACGTACATAACAGTCACAAAGAGAGGACTCAGAGGAGCTGAATGAGGGCTCAGGAGAGAGGGATGAATTCTACCCGAGCTAAACAAACTGTCTCCCGCCTCCAGCTGCATATCTTGCACACTCTATAATCGTAAATGCTATATCAATCTTCTTCACAGCTCTGGGCAAAAACAAACGGTTGACTTTTCAGAAGTTTTGGAATTACTTCTTTACAAGACATCTGCCTAAAGAGCTTGTAATTAGATCAGGAATCCCTGGAAGGACACCGTCTCCCCGATGTGTCCTGATCCGCTGATAACATGCGAGATGCAGCATTTTTCAACATTGAATCCTTTTTTATTCACGATGCAGCATTTTTCAACATTTAATCCTTTTTTATTTATTTATTTTCATATATATCTTTTGAGTTAAATCTGTATATATATATTTTTTTTAATCTCAGATGTGAGCAGTTTAGACAAGCCACTGTAAAATCTTTTAGGCTATGGGTAAGACAAGAGACTTAGATTGTGGCATTTCCTCTTGCAATACAATATCAGTGCAGATGCACCAAATCTGACTAAGCTATTTCTGTTATCATCTGTTGTCAACAGATTCAATCTCTGCCAAAGGAATTTATTGAGTGTCAATGTCTGTTCAAGAGCCTTTAAAGCTGATACAATTTGACACACATTGTTTCATCATCAGTTTGTGTGGGTTTCGCCACTTGATGATCACAGGGGCCTGTACTCTGTAAGCCATTGCAATTTGTTGCCGGCCCTACCAGGTGAATCGGTATTCTTGCGTCACTGTTGGTCTGAGAGAATGATGTGTTACCACCGACTTTATATTGCATTTTGGAAAAGCCTCAGTTGCTAGAATGTCTCTTTGGTGAGGGTCATGCTGCTTGACTGGATAGCATTACTAATTCTGACTCAGATTTCGCCTCTGAGCACTGCTGCAAACATTCACATTACTTTAACTTTGACCTCAGTTGCTGGTGATCTTTTTGTAGAGCAAATGATAGAGAAGTGGCCACAGGAGAGGCATATAGAATAAGAGGAAAACAATGGAAGCGAGGTCTCAGCGCATTTTCAACTAAAACCCAACAAATCAGAAAGGGGTGCTCATCAATGTTCCCAAAATACAATACTCTCCAATTATTAGCTTTGGCTAATATGTGATAACAGATTGTTAAACTTGGGGACATTTAAGTCTGGGATCATTGGTATGACCCCTCTAAATGTTTTCATGATGTCTGTAAGAAACACAATTCGGGGTGAGGTGGGCTCCTCTCAGTACAATCTGTCTCATTGTCAAGAAACCTTGTGCAGCCTTTGACGACCTATCACTGATGTTAACATCCGTACCAATACACACTTTGCCAAGCGGTGTAGCGAGCAACGTCAAAAATCCTGTCTTGTGTCAAGGCACTGCTGTAAAACTGTTTATGAATTTGTCCATGATTCCCACCATCATTTTGTGATATTGGCCTGTTGCATTTGAGGAATTTTCTTCTCCTCGCATCGCAGGGGTGACTCCAGGACACCAAATACCAAAATGTCATAAAACATTTGGTCGAATCGATTTTCAAGATCTGTACAGCTATGTACTTTTAAAGACTTGCAGTCCTGCAAAAACACCAGCCGCTGTGGGAGTCTTGTGGGGATACAGTAGTGTAGCTGACATTTGTATCATCCCTAACCCTCATCTTTACTCTTTGTAAAGCCGAGGTAATTTAGGCTGCAGAACGCCGTCCGTTATCAGCCTTCAGTGTGATTTGTTGTTTGTAAAGGCCTCCTGTTGAAGGTCAGAATGGAAGAGTGATTGAGTGCATGGAAATTTGCAGAAGACATTTTGATAGCAGTGGGTGATTCATGGTAACTGTAACCATGTTTGTGATTTTGATGTTATTTATTTATCTATTTTAAAGAGCAAACCTCAAGGGGCTCTGCCCGCTCAGCTCAAAAATAGATATCAATGTCAGTCCAGCGATTACACAAGGCTGCACGCACACGGCTTCCGCAAATTGATTGATCTCATCACATCCGGATGCCTCGCGTTGTTAATATTTCCTCCTGCTGCTGGTTTGTACTGGCCAGATTGAATTTTGGAGCCCAACATAGAAGTAGACAATATTTCGATAACCCCGCCCACATGTA
Organism: Fistularia tabacaria; assembly: GCA_901007705.1. Classification (NCBI taxonomy): domain Eukaryota; kingdom Metazoa; phylum Chordata; class Actinopteri; order Syngnathiformes; family Fistulariidae; genus Fistularia; species Fistularia tabacaria. The sequence continues at coordinate 74,800 of CAAKHD010000873.1, read as the reverse complement.
TCTGTCAGTTTGGAAGACTTACTCTGCCTGGAACAGATGGATGACCTGGATAGGCTCCTTCCAATGGGTTTGAGAAGCAGGAGTGCAGAAGGTCATTCTGTCAGTGACTCACTAAGCCTGTGGGCTCTCTCACTCTCTCTCCTTACTGCTGTGAAAAAGGCTTCCAGGGTAAACACCTAATTGTGCGCCTCTTTTCTGTTTTCAAGCTCTCACCGCTGACCTTGATGCTGACTGATATTGAGTTATGTAATGGACAAAGATGGCATGTTATTTTTAAATCTAAATAGAATAGAGATTGTGTTTGAACAGACCACACAGCCTATTGTGTTGCAGTTAGGGTGAACAAAACATGTGCAATGGTCACCTTACATAACACACTTTAACCACAGGGGATTGACACATGCACAGCTCTGTTTTTAACACTTACAGATTTATTACTAAACAGGGGTGAGCCTTAAAGGTGCTGTCGTGTTTTTCGTTGCTTTTCAGCCATAATTTCAAACCGTCTCTTCGACTGGCTCATTGCAACAAGTGGAAAATGGCTTTTGCCACTTTTAGTCATTCAAATCAAACATAAGTGCTTTATTGTGTTCTAGAACAATATATTATGTCACTTGCAGTCATTGCATGTTTCTCGTCTGGTTATCAGGTTTGTTTTAATTTGTAGTTATAGAATTTGCAAACACTTTTTTTCTCAAAGTTTGCAGATTTGTTTAAAGTTGTAAGGAAGAAGTTCTTAATCTAATGTTTTGCAGGATATGCTAATATTACTGTGGTACAAAAGTTCTTTACACAAACAAAGAGCGCAAATGAATGGCTGAACTGTGTGTGCCTTTTCTAATTCCCATTCTGAAGGAAACATGGAGATATCCGGCTAAAAGCTTGACACTCGCACACACGTCTTATATATGCCTTCAACCTACCTTCTCAGTTACAAAGAAATCATATTGTTCTTGAATACAAGATATACATGGCAAAGGGCCTCTGAGGTCTGGTTTGTGTGCTTTACTAGCACTATGAGGCTGCGCTCCACTAAGCTCACAATATCAAATCCTTTGCTAAACAAGCAAGGAGGAGAGTAACGGTGTTCCTCACACACACATAGCTGTTTGTCTTGGAGCTCATAACATATGTTATCCCTGAATCGCAAAGACAGCAGTACTGGATGAAGGATGTAGCGAGCTGCCTGAAGAAGCAGGCTTCTTCATTATATGGCATGAAAAGTTGCAACAACAAATCATGCTGTATGTGAAAGAGACAAGAAGTTGGGATAACATAATACATGTGTCAGGTCTGGGCAATACCTGTCTGATATAATGACCCAAAACATCATGGCAGACATAACACAGACACGTTAATAACAGTATAATGTATAATTTTACATGGTTATGTGCGGAGAGTCCTTTTATAGCTTATGTTTAATCCAGCTGCCTCATGAGATGATGACCTGACACTAGAATCGTTCTTGTCAAGCTTTTAGTGATTTGTTTCTGCACACAGTAGAAGTACCCCAGCCAATTATTATTGCTTTCAGATGTAAGGAAAGTGAGAGACTGTAGAAGCAGTTTGAACTGTAGAAGCAGCTTGGAACAATAGCGGCTGGAGCAGAAACAGTCCAAAAGCATACAGTAGGTTCATTGGAAACCCCTAACCCCTCTGCGTCCCTGAGTACATAATAGGCAGAACAGACAAAGAACAAATGCTATTTCTTGTTTGTACAGCACATTGAAACGTGATTAAAAATATATTTATTAATGTCATAATAGTAGATAGTTTTACAACATTGTGATTATTCAATCAAGTGTTTATCAAAAATGGATCTCCATCATTAAACATTTGCTTTAGGTTCACCCCAAGTGGATGCTGTGGGTATGTATGGTTAGTTTGGGGTCGGTCAAACCACAAGAATTAACATTCTGAAAAATGACATTCGGGCCGCCAGTAGTGAGGTAACTGGAGGGAAGTAAAAAAAAAACTAAACTAAAATATATGAAAAATTAACCAGAGAATTCCCATGCATTGCAAGTTGAACAGCTGCTGTCCACTGAGAGCTTAACTTCTTGTGGAACATGAGTAACACCTGGACCACCAGCTCCACCTTCTCCTCCGAACTGTTGTTAGCGACACAATCACCCACTTTCTGAGGAGTTGTCAATACCGGCTCAACATCATGACAACTGCGTAAAACGCATTGCTGTGTGAGAAACAGAGTTGTATTTTCATGATTGATGGTCCGAACGTTTGATCCGGTCTGCTGGCGTTCTGCCGACCTTGCTGTGCATAAACAGTGTAGGAATGTGATCATGATGGATCTACGGATTACACTGAACACCAGCCCAAGAATTGCATGCATTTGACACGTCCGCACCGAACTTTACCCTGGTTATATAACTTGATATATGCCATGTAAACAGTTAACAGTGTGAGCTGTGCTGTTGTTATTTTGTTTTGTCTTTTTAATTTCTAAAACCAGCTGTCAGCTGTGCTGTAGATGAAGGTTAATTCCATTTTCCCCCCGAGTCACCGGCCCATTTGGATGATCATGTCATCATTTTTATTGTTGTTATTGCTATAATTCTTAGCACTGCTGCCAGAACAGAGGGTGATCTAAGTATACCTGCACTACCTGTGGGCAGTGAGATTCAACTAGCAGTTTAACTTCACTTGACATGTCATGCTAAAATAGTGTTTGATCCAATTAAGTAGGTACCGTTGCAAAGAGTAGCTATGGACATATATCCCCCCCCCCCCGCAGCCATGTTTTCCTTGCTGCAGCCCTGAGGCTGATATCTTCATAAGGAAGTTGTGATTTGATCTGTATTCAGCCGGGAAAATCCACTTTTATCTCTATTCCAGAAACTGGAAAATATGGTAAAGCTCTTGTCTTGTGCATATTAACCTGACGTTTGCCCTAATGCAAGCAAGCATTTCCGCGCCTTGTTTTTTTTTTTTTTTTTTTCTTCACACCCAAGTGTGGATACAAAGGGAAAGACGATGATAATCTTGACTCCACAATATAATCTGATAGAAATCTGCTTTTTCAACAGGAATGGTCTGCCATGATTATCAACCAGTTATTGCATTACACGTCTTCCCCAAGTAACTTTAATCCAATTCAGACTTCCTGTTCAGACATGATATCCTGCCATTATCCCAGTTTCCTGCTCTGCATTGAAAATCCTGATGATTTCTGCAGATTGATAACTTGTGTTTAATCTCGTATGTTATCTTAGCAGCTTGCCGAAGGAATTGCGCACAAGGCAGGCGACGGTTACTGTTTTACTGTTCTTGTTTGGGTAAGCAGGACATGTTGTAATGGAAGACCTACTTGAGAGGTGGTGATTGCAAGGTGCCGTGCACTTCGAGTTGTAAGAAGAAGATTAATCATGCCCCAGATTTGCGGTGTCTTCAGTAACTGCCCTGAAGGCAGGGTATCTAAAAAGTGTTCTGCCTGGATCATAACTGTTGGAGTTTGATGATTACAAGTAAAGCACATTATTCCTCTTCAAATGGAATTCATTTGGATATGTATTGAATAATAGATGTTCCCTGAGGTGTTTCAGATTATCTTTGCCTGACAACCTCCTCTGTATGCGGAGTCTGTGAAATCTTTTTTATCTTAGAAAAATTGGAATGGATTTATGAAAATTGAATTGAGAGAATAATTTCAACTACTGTCTCATAATATCGGACATCTACATTTACATTTTGCTGACACTCAGCAGTGCATGTATTCAAATATCTCAAGAGGCAGGATTGCTGTACAGTACAATGCAGCTGTGATAATTCATAATAGCCTGTATTTGAATCATAATATGAATGTATCATTAATTTGAATGAGTTATAATAGTAGTTATTCTCCAAAAAAGGCGACATAAAGCTTGACCCAACCTCACACTCTGATTGTACAGTGAGCCCCCCCAAAAATGAGCATTCTATGTTACAGTTATAAAAAACTTGTTTTTTTTTTTTAAATTTCATCATCCTTATATCATTAGTATTGAGATGATTATTAAAGACCATTGTCCTTGTCGCACAAAGTACAGTTTCTTCACGACCGTGACAGAGAACAGAAGCCCGTCCCTTTTTCTTTCAATACAAAATTTATAAAAACCTGAGTGCACCAAATTGTCTTTAAGTAGTCTTTAAATATTCTTCTCCAGCTGTTTTTTCAGAGCATCCAGCCTAGTATGATGAGGCTGAATAGCTCCTGATTAGAGTTAAAACCCAGAAAGACGGTTTAAAGCCCTGTCACCCCTGACCACAGCCCACTTCTCTATGGTGCATTTTGAAAAAGTACACCGTCACTGACAAAGAATTTAAAATTTTGCTGATAGTAAGGGATTCCGAGTGAACCTTAAGATAGCGACCCCAGTGTGAAGCTGAGGAAACTTGATATTTCCTTGAAACGTTTAGTTTCCACCACTCATCACCCGGAGGCTCGTCATCCTTCATGTAGAACAGCAGCAGCTGTGGTTGGCCTGAGTCCTTATTGGCTCCAGCTGATTCAAGTTGCAACTCAGATTTAGTGGAAAACAAGAAATTTGACAAATGGCTGATGTAACAAATATTTCCATCCAAATAATCACCACACATAAGCCAAAGTTGGTGTCTCTGAGCGAATATGTTGATACTCAGTACGTTTGACCATAATCGTCCATATATTGTCACCTTTTTAGGATAACAGCCAGAGTAATCTTTTGCCCAAAATGATTTTTCGCGTAGATCAAGTCCTTATTCAACATTTTGCTCAGATTTTTGTTTTTCTTAAAAACCTTGGAGAATTCCAAGGAGGCTGGGAAATGCAGTACGAACCATCACCGAAGGAGCATAATCCTCATCATCCCTAAGACCAAACAGCTGGTGAGATGCAGAATGGAAGCTACATCGGAGAGGAGTGGTCCAGACAAGATGCTGAATCCTTAAGGGTCAACAGGAATGAAAAGGGGAAACATATTTAGTCCTTTGTTTTTTTTCATTCCAGTCTCCAACACAGCCTTAATCTGTTTTGATTTAATGTCAACTGACACTTGCCATCATGCATCATTTGCTGGTAACGTCATTTGGAACCATTAAATAGTAATGATCGGGGGATGGGACCGTGCTATTGAAATACAATGTCATAAATTCGTGAGCAGAACCATTTACTTTTACGGTCTAAACAGAGACTCCGAATTATGGAAAATTAGTGTAATACCCCTGGATGTTGTTTGATATCATTCTAAAACAGAAGGTATAAAAATAGTTGCACCCAAGGCAAGCAGCATTTCACCTCAAGCAGCCATCAGCCGTAATATCACACCCCCATTTCATAGCATTACATTACTCATTAAAACGTGAATTCATATTTGCATTGAAATAACTACCTAAAGCCATGAGGTTAGTCCAAGGACATTTGTATTTTTTTTTTTTTAAATAGCTTTGGCCCTTTTTCTTTGTTAAACTTGGGACCAACTGAGATTTATTGGATTCACTTCTACTGAGCCCTGACTGGTTCCATCTTTATGAGCTAAAACCCTGTCAGAGCTTACCAGACATGTCATCTGTTAATTGGATGACTGAACAGAACAAGACACTAATACTCCTTTGATTTTTAAAGCATAAGTAGACACACCACAAATTGATTTTATTTAATGGAAAAAAAATGTCAGTTTAAAATTGTACTAAAAACCTTTTTTAGTCCTTATAAGTGGAAAATCTTAAAAAATCCACCCGTTGCATGCCGGCATGCGGCTGGACACGTCCACCTAAACTTGAATAAATTGATATTTAGTTATCTTGCAAGTCCAGCTTGTATGATCTGAAGTAATCGAGATTTGCTGGTCAGTCTCCAGAATAAACAGATGAAATGTAACCACTATTAAAGAGTGGAAATATAATTTGTGTTCTGTCGTGTCTGGTAATTCAGTTATGTATATAATGAAACTGGTATGTTAGTGGTTCAGGGTGGGCTAACTCTTACAAGGAGATATAGTGGGGCTCTCTATCAATGAAAATGTTTGTTTTGCCATGTTACTGGCCTTTATAGTGATGTTGGCTCAAAGCGTGTTTCAGTCTTCCCTCTTAAACCTGAGGGTCTAAGCTCAAAGAATAACATTTTTTGCGCAGATCATTGAGGAGTATGGGCATCCCACCTCAGTTCCAACTCCCCACAGAACTGACAGAGAATACATTTGTTGTTTAGAGCAGCAGTCCCCAACCCTTTTTGCACCAGGGACCAGTTTTATGCATGAACATGTTTCTGTAGACCAGATAGTCAAGTTTATGTATTTCCTTTCAAAAAAATTGCAAGGGCTTGTCTTTTAGCGCAGGGTGTTTTGTCTGAATGTGGCAAAGCAGTTTTGAGGGATTCCATAGCTTCATTAGCTAGCCTTTCACTGCAAATAATGCACAGCGGGCGCAGATATTTTCTTTTAAATGCAGCATTCTTTTTGCTGGCAGTCTGCGACGCTTCTGGGGTCTCATCGTTTGCTCCTTTCCTCACGAAAAAGCTCTCCAGCGACTTTTGTCGCTAGCTTGTGGTAGTTAATGTGTGAAGAGTTAAGTGCGGCAGTACGGCAAAGGCGGAAACAGTCATTTTTCAAAGTAAGATTCGGAAGGTCTAAAAAAAGTATAATTTGTACCAAGAAAGATTTTCTTTGCGGACCAGTACCAAATGATCCGTTGTGATCCCCTTGTTTAGAGGCCATTTGATTTTTGGTAGCACATTGTCAGTCTTTAAGAGAAATCCAAAGCATAACATAATGACAGAATTTGAATCTCAAGCTGGTAGACATATTTTAGAGGTCCTGCCTTACTGTTACTGCATTGTTTTATCATTTTATACCTTTTCTTAATGTTTGAGGGAGTAGGTTTCCTGGGGCAGAAGTTCCTTTACTGGAAGTAGAACGGAGTCTTTACACTTTTCTCATTCCCTGGCCCTCATTGAGTGCAGCACTTGTTAAAACCTTCTACTCCAGTCCATCCAGTTCCAAAGATTTTTACCGTTGAGTACAAACCTCGTTTTCCTTTCGTTTGACAGATGTCTGTCATTAGCATTTTCACTTTCTTATATCTTCTGCTGCTTCGACTTTTACAAAAATTCAGCCCTTTTGGCAATTCCCTACACCGTCCAATGTTTCCCATTAATGGGCTCTCCTGCGTCGGAAAATTAAGATCAGAATCGTGGTGAAAACCACAGCGGTGGTCGGTGCCATTCCAGACAACACAACTCATAATGCAACCCTTCAAAATACTTTGTGAAAACTGAGCACGGGACAGAGCTCATAACCTAACCATATAGCAGCCTCAAGCCACTGCTTGGACTCGATGTTTCTTTGGGGTCCACAGAGGTTGAGTCAGCCCCAAAAGTGTTTGCATATTATTTGGTTCAGACTAACCTAAGCCGACCTCAGCCTGGGTGGAGTAAACATCTGCTTGTGTTGTCGTTTACACAAATGGCCTGTTGAGCTCCGAGTCTGAAATAAGGATGCCATCAGCGTGCTTTAACAGTAAATGTTTCATTAAGGCATTTAGCCTTTAAGCCCAGAATTTGAGGGCGGCTGTCACGGTACAAACCGCCTGACTTACTGAGCAGGTCCCGCTGACTCTGGTATGTGAGGAATAAAAGCCTGTCTAAAGACCAATACTACGCTGTGACTGATGTACCGGAAGAATTAGTTTGCCCTGCTATGTGTCTCCCTCAACAGATGTGTTAACCTTGTTCTTTGTGGTCATGAAAGTTCAAACACTGTAGTACCAACAGTGTGAAGAAATACACTGATGAGCAATTATTACATTGTTAAGCAAAAAATACCATTTTTCATTCATTATCTATACTGAGGGGGAGCTGGGGCCTATCTCAGCTGTCATTGGGTGAGAGGAAGGGTTCACCCTGGACCGGAAGCCACGTGATCACAGGGCCACATAAAGAGAGATACAACCATTCACTCTCTAATTCACACGTCTTATGGAGGCATATTACCTTTCACTCTCGAACATTTGGACAACATTGGGTCTTCATTTAACCAACTGCATGTTTTTGGACTGATACTTGATATAGTATAGTTGTCTCCAGTGGGTTCCTGTCTGGACACCACGTTTGTTTAGATATTATTTGGTCAAATGTTGGTTAGCACATCACCTTTAGGAAGCCTGATGCCAACCTTTTGACAATTGAGAACAACTTCCCACAGTGAAGATTAATTTTGTGAGCCTCCTCTGCTTTTTTGCTGTCATTTCTGAATTTTGCCGCGTTTTTTTTTTTTTTTTTTTCCTCCTTGCTGACTGACTTGTTTCCTCTTTCTTGACAAACGCCTACTTCCCCCTTCTGTTTTTCTCGCTAAAGCTCTCGGTCGCTCTTGTGCCTCAAGCAAAGCACTGCACAGCCCATTGTGAAGCACCGAAAGCACTTCACTTTCAGGCAGATATTGAGGCAAAAGTTGCTTAGAAAAGAATCACCGTCTCTATTTTGAGCAGGTGTTTGCAGAAGAAGCAGGTTGATTGGGAGCGAAACCACCAGGTTGCCAACTTGTTTGTGAGGTGAGTCCTCACGTCTTCGAGGTGTTTGGTTTTTTTTTTGTTTTTTGTTTTCTTTTTTAAACTAATGCTTCACAGGATACAGCAGGCCTCAGGGTGTGGCGCTGCTCTCTCCTGCCTCCTTCCATCTCCATTGTGTCAATTGTACGTCTGAACACTGTGGCTAGCATTTTTTGCAGTCTGGTATTGCGAATATCTGGGTACATACTGTACATGCTTGTTGGTTGATCTGAGATGGGACGCCATGTGGTTTTACACATCTAACCAGGAAAGATTAGAAATGTCAAAGAACGGATGCGTTTCAAGACAGTTGAGGGCTGTGGGCTCATTTCTGGAGTGGAATGGGAATGTGGCGTCAGTTTATGGTTGCGGAATGGATAAAAAAAAAAATCATACTTATACAGAGCGCATACTTTGTCTGCTGCATTGGAAAGTAACTACTTGGTTATTTGAGGATGCCATACATATTCTGAATAAATTCTGCCTCGGCAAAGCTGACTTTGTCTAGTTGTTTTCTGTTTGTTTTTTTCCTCCTCCCACTGGCAGCGGCCTTCTTTTTTCGTCTCCTCGTCACTAAATGTTCCCGGGTTTCGATCTTGCAGGTTTTGTAAAATGCCACGCGAGTACATCAAATTTTTTTCTGAGTCACTAGTTTACCTCAAATTGCAGGCTTGCTCTCACCGCACACTATTTAAGGCACACTTGTGCCTTATTCAGCAGTTCACCAGAGCTCCACGGTTCACTTGTTCTCCTATGTGTGTTTTTAAAAGTATACAGATACGCAAATACACTGTACGCATTATACAGTCTCCTGCCTTATAGTTTTTGAAGCTCCTTATTGAGCAGTGCTGACACTTGACAGGATATCCTGGTTGCAGCATTGTGTTTTGACAACCAGTAGCCTGCTAAAAGGTACAGACACCTCAAAAGTTCCTAAAACATGGTGGAGCTGTGAGGATGGCGAAGTTTTGACTGCTTAACATAGGGACGCGCCATCCTGAGATGGAAGGGACATCTCATTTTGTTTTGCATAATGAGAGAAGACGTTGTTTCAAGTTGTTTTTTTTTTTCTCCCCCTTATTTGGGTGGTATGTTTATGTTGAACTTCTAAGAGCATGGAATTTCCTCCTTTGACTCAAGAATCCATATTTCTAGCCCCGGTCTCTCATCAGTTTTCCTTTTGTCTTCTTTTTATTTGTAGCTGTTTTGTCAGCCTTTAGGGTGAGAACAGGCGTTTCCTGCGAACTGGCTGCTGGATATGGGGAGGGAGTTTGCAAGACCCAGAATTTCTAAAATTCTCGCTCTGTGTATTGTCTGTCATGTTTCACTCACGGGACCATGGTGAGTTTTTGTGTTTTAATAATGTGTGTGCGTGCATGCGTGTTGGCATGGACACACCTCTCCTTCAGGGCGTAACATGACTATCACGTGGCTGGTGTGTGTGTGTGTGTGTAGGTCTGTGAGGGGGTAACAAAAACTCTCTGCACCTCCTCTGCAGCGCATTGGTAGCCTTTTGTCTCGGCTCTTAGTTAAAGGATGGTGCTCTTTCTATACACACACACACACTCACACACTGTCACACTCTCACACTCACACCCTTGTGGTGAAGCCGGCCCTTTGTAGAGGCATCAGATGAAGACCGGGATCTGGTGCTTTTGAAATCCACCCAGCATTTAGGTTAGCACAGACACACCCACGCACAATGACACGCACACACGGACATTAAAGTGCACACACACTGGAGCGCAGGGCACTCAAAATGCACATGGTTTTGTGCAACTTGATATGCTGATGCACTCCAAGCGAACCACAGCAGCTGGAAGTGGAAGTATAAGAGGATTAATTTTTACAGTTGAAGGGTTTTGATTGACGTTGAGACCCCATGCTGCTGCCTTTTTCATACCATGTCTGAGGAAAGGACTTCGTTTTCCCGGTTAGTTTGGTTTGTACTATTTATATAATTTTTTCGACTATGGGTGTTTTAAAATATCTCAAGAACGATAGAGATTATAGCCTGAATGTGTCTAGAAATATTTGAGGCAGTTGGTTTCTTAAGAAGTGGTCGAATCCAGCCTCTGCATATGAAAAGAGTAGTAAACGAGGGCCTCCCGGCCCACGCGGCCTGCTGCTCGTGTTAGGTTGCGTCATATTTAGGGTGTATTTTTCTTTTTTGGTCTCAGCTTTAACAGAGATGGTAAAACTGTTGAGCGGAGAGATGTCCAATCCATAACCATCTCAAATTAGCAAAGTGGATCCAGAGAAAATGTGGTGATACAGATGGACTGAAGTCTGAGTTATAAAGGAAGGGAGGGCTGAAGCAGATGGATTTGCGATGGAGATATAGAAGTTTTTATATATTTTTAAATTGACAGGTTTTTTTCACCACACGGTTTTCATGGTAAGTGGATTCTTTGTGTATTCTTCTGTGGCAAATGTTTTTCTATGTCCCTATAAGCAGTACGATATCTTATTGTGATGAAACCCCTTTCATAGACCAGAGCAGAAGTTGTTGGTGCACAAGTCTTTGGGCCATTATGTTAGGTTTCATATAACTCAAGGGTTCCCATGCCAATTAGGAGGTCAGAGACCTCTTGTTGCGCTTTGGAGCCTGGGGTTCATCAGGTTTAAGAGCCAAACGCTCACAATGACATTGTAAAAACAACACAAAACTAGAAAAAACTGCTGTCTCATGTTCTCTCATACCATTAAAGTTCCTAAATGTCCCCAGAGGAGCTGGCAGGAATAATGTGCTTCACTTTGATCATCCCCTTGATATTCATGCTCTCAGGTTCACCGCTCGTTCCAACTTCCTGTCCGTCAGCAGCTTCTCCTACTCTTTGAATTAAACAAATTAAAAGTACTAAAACAATACTGAGTACAGCAGGCATCTTGGGCATTTGTTACCGTATAAAGCAAACCCATACGGGTCACTAAGGCTCAGGTGGTCGTTCGGGTTGTCTATTAAACACAAGGTTCCTAATTTGATTTTTCTCTCCTGTGAGGCTGCGTCAGTGTCCCTGAGCAACAGCTACCATCCTTGATGCCTCCGCCGCCGCTGTCTTAATATGTGTGTGGGCCATGGTGTGTTTTTTTTTAGGCACATCATGATGATCTTTTGGTAGCAAGAGCTCTGAATATACAGTTAGTAGCCTCTGAACACCAACAGTCATTATTCTGTTGCGATAAACTGAATAACTTGCTCCTGAATTAGTTGCTCCTCACTCCCATCAACAGTATCTTGAGCTTCTGCATTTGATTTTCTTTTTCCTAAATGTCCCCTTTCCTGCTGCTGTAGAAAATCTTGAATGCAGTTAAAAATTTCAGGAGAGAGGCTCACTGAAACATAACATCCACTGAAGTGTGTTTTAAGAAAATCATTATTTCTGCTGTTGCCGCCCTTCCTGATGCAGGCAGGGATGTGAATTTGGATGTTTCCCATGCCAGCTGAATATTTTAATGCAATGATTGTTACCCATTCTTTAGTTTGAGACACAGAATATAAAACTTTGGCCAGCATACAGCACTAATCGATATAGATGTATAAGATATCCACTTAATGTTAGTGGATAGGAAGGGTCTGGATAAGGTAGCTTACCAAGAAGAATTAGAACTGACAAACAAAAGCCCAGCAAACTACCTGTACCTTCAGTTGCATCTCCTCTTGCCCTTTGCTCTTCCTATATAAAAAATGATAGATATTGTTTATTCTAGAGCTCAACCAATATTAGGATGTTGCAGCCACTACTTTGAGGGATATTTTGGAATTAAACATTCTGAGTGTTAAGATTGATGTAATTCACACCTATGATTTTGTTCAACCATTTTAAGCAATCAGCTGCAGTGGGAATTGTTTTTAATGACGTTAACATAAATCTAATGTTTGAAAAATGATGATTTTTATATTTGACCATGATGGACATGTTGTAAATGAAAATCAGACTGAAGTAGGTAAACATTTGGCTCTTTATAACACTTTAGGGAAGTGAACGACTAAAACTTTCACGCGTTGACAGCTACTGTCAGTGTTGTAGATCTGACGTTTCACCTGAGACATCCTGACATTGTCACAACTGACTGTCCGTGGGAAGACGAGCGAACTCCAGGCTGAAGTCAACATCATGCACGAATACCGGACTGCCTCTATCCTTGCATTTACAGAAGCACAGCAAAACAGTAAGAAGAAAAACGACAATTCACTGAACATAGACAGTTTCTGTCATCCCATAAGGCTAGACCGGTATGCTGTTAGCACGGGGAAATTCCATGGTAGGGGGTCTGCCTCTACGTTAACCCCCAATGTTGTAAGACGGTGGTTGTCAGAGAGACACCATGAAACTCAGACATTGAGGTCCTAGTGGTCACCCTGCGCCCCCTCTATCTCCTTAGAGAATTCCCACAACTTTTCCTGATCCTGTTATACATCCAACCCAAAGCCAATGCAGCCTCATCCTCACAGCATATCAAATCCACACTTGATAGATTTGAGCAGATCTCCCCTGATGCCCCAAATTCGTCAGGGGTTATTTCAATCACTGCTCGGCAGACAAAGCTCTTAAAGGATTCCAGCAGTATGTCAACTGTAAAACCCGTCTGGGGAATACACTTGAAAAATGTTTCGGATCCGTCCCTGATACCTACAAAGCTGTACCCCTCCTCTTCCCTTGGCTCTGCTGACCACCTCACCATAGGCTCCTGCCTATGCACCGTTGGAAGGAGGGCAGGTAGAGTAACTCAAAGATGCTTCAGGGATGCTTTGAATCCACAGACTGGGATAGTCTTATATCCACACCCGAGGATATTGGCGAGCAGGTGGAGACTGCCTCATCCTACATCTACTTCTGCGTAGACAATGTCATTCCCACAGAATAAGTCACCATGTTTGCTCACAACAAACCCTGGGTGACTTAAAGAGCTAAAGGAGATTCTAAATAAGGAAAAAATAATCTTCTTCATCAGCGGGAGGAGGGAGGAAAATAAGGAGGTCAAAGAAGCCATAAGAACTGCCAAGCTGAGTTATAAGAACAAGGGGAAGCAAACCTTTTCACAAGGGGACCTACGCTCAGCTTGGCAGGGGATCAAAAACATGGCCTCGGTGAACACTAGTTCCCCGGGTCGTTCACCCATTCGAATCCCAGGGAGTACCCCGACATCACTCCCAGTGACCTCCACTCCTTCTTCACCCGCTTTGAGAATGACAACAGATCTCAGATAGAGACTTAAGTCTCCACACTCAAACCGGACTGCCCCGCCTTGGTCTTCGACTCCGAGGAAGTGGTGAGAGCACTAAGGAGAACTAAGGTCTCCACAGCGCCTGGTCCAGACGGGATCTGCGGATGTACCCTGAAGCACTGTGCCGAGCATCTGGGGGGAGTTTTCAATCTCCTTTTCCGTAACTCCCTGTCCTGCAGCACAGTGCCCCAGATGTGAAAACACTCAACAGTGATTCCCATCCCAAAAAAGGGGACCCATAAAGCCCTGAACGACCTCACGCCAGTGGTTCTCACCTCACTGGCGATGAAGGCCTTGGAGAGAATTGTGAAATCTCACATCGCCAGAGTAACTGAACCCCTGGTTGATCCTCTCCAATTCGCCGAAAGGGCTCACAGAGGGGTGGATGATGCCAAGATCTTCCTCATCGACCACAGCACAGCCATCCTTTTTTGCTGACTTCTCCCCAGCCTTTAACACCCTGCAACCATACATACTGGCGGAGAAGCTGATGACCCATTTCCACCTCAACCACCGGCTCATTCAGTGGATCATCAGCTTCCTCACCAACAGATCCAAGTGAGTGCTGGTGAACAATGTCCTTTCCGACACCCTCTTCACCTCCACCGGCTCACCCCAAGGCTGCATCCTGTCTCCCCTGCTTTTCGTCCTCCACACAGGCGACTGCAGGTCCACCCAACAGGACTGCCTCCTGTTGAAGTTTGCCGACGACACTGTCCTCCTGCTAGCTGAATGCTAGCAAGACAAAGGACGTGGTCATCACGTTCTCTAGCAGAGGAGATGGGCGGAGGCAATCACCACCACAATACAGGTGGAGTTTGTAGAAACAGTGAAGGAGAACAGATACCTGGGCACTGTCCTTGACAACCTCCTTAAGTTCTCCTCTAACACTGGGGAGATCATCAGTAAATGTCACCAGCAGCAGTATCTGCTCAGGAAGATGAGGTCATTTGAGATTAGCAGCTCAATCCTAATCACATTCTGTTACGCCTTCATTGGGAATGTAATGACCTCCTCCTTCACCTGCTGGTTCCGTTCCATCACCCAGAACAACAGGAATTGCCTGGAGTGCACCGCCTTGGTCTGCTCCAAAATAATTGGCCGCGCCCTCAGACATCTCTCCCGTTTCCATGACAGTCAAAAAGATCGTCCAAGACCAGTCCCACTTCTTAACCACCCCCGGCGAATGAAATGCTGCTCATGATATATTTTTCATATAAGTGCAGAGCGCCGCTTACTTCAGTCTCCTTACAATGGTAAAAGTTGCACAATTCTGTACAGTTATTTATTTTACCAATATTATATCTTCACTCATTTATTTATTGATGTTCACATATTGATGTGCCGCCCCAATTGCCCCTCAGCGAAAAATGAAGTATTTTTTGGTTCTGACATTCAACCAAATACGAAAGTTTAAACTTTGAGGTCGAGCTGAAACTGCAGAGACTGCACAGTACACTGTTCAGATGTTGAACTGGTAAAATATTGACCTGTAACTTCTTTGTATCTGGCACCATCAAGAATCGCCGTTTCTGTGAGCAGCTCACCTAGATCATATCATTCAGACTCTAATTTATCCTCTTGATCTCTATCTGTATTCTGTCTTGTTAAATGACTTTGCCCATCCCGCCGTGTCTCATTTCCTTCCTTTCTCTCCATACTCTTACAGTATTGCCATCCTATCCTAGCTTCCTCTCCTCCTTCCTGTCCTCCCCTAGCAAACTACATGACCCTCCTGTTAGACATCATGAATTATTGAGGTGAAATCCAGCTCTCTTATTGCTGCCCAACAAATCACGGGGCGTCTCTGCCTCTCTGTTTCATCTCCCATTACCCTCTCCTCCTCTCTTTATTGATGGATTTGTGCCTTAATTTTAACCTCTGGTGGTGGATCAGGCCCCCAGCCCCCTGTGAGTGAGTGTAACATGAGATAGCGGTCTCTGTTCTTTGCACTCTCTGAAGCCAATCCTGAGAAATTATTGCCCCTGTCACCTGGCAACACATGCCTCTCCGGTTACAGCAGGTGTGTGAGTGTTTGAAGCTGGATTAGCTGCACACAAACACATGTGAAGTTGTAAACAGATAGACGGATTAGAACACTTAGCTTGACCAGAGCTCAGTCAGACTGGTACTTTGATAATTTTGCCAGTGTGTCAGTGAACACAACACATTCCACCATTTAATACAGAGGATGGGCAATGACTGTATGCTGGTGAAGTAATTCCTGTCCACCATTCAGTGTGGACCTTCTCTTTATGCATCCTCCCATACAGGGCTAAGGTGCCTATAAATGGTGGCAAAGGCAAGTGGCGCTTGTCAGCTTGAAAGATGAAGACAAAAATGGGGCAACGATACAAACACCCATCAGCTTTGATGCCATTTAAGTCTTTTTTATACACTAACTTTTGCAAACCTTCAATGAAATGAACCCCCGTAGCCCCAAAACACTTTAATAGAAGTTTCCTCTTTGAGGATGCTGGAACTTTGTGCATGTATGCTCTTAAGAGAGGCGCACTGGTGGTTGTGGGTGATCGGGATAATAGGAGGTACTTTAAAATCTCCTTCGAATCATTTAGCGTATAACATAAAATCATGTCCTCACATGAGGACCTCTATTGTGTTAAATGTTTTCAAAGACAGTGCTTAGGATTTACCTTTTTAAATATGCCATCAAATCTCAGGTGCCGGTACATCAAAGGTGGTGTGCAATCCTCGTTTTAACCGTGAAAATTGGGAAAAAACACTCATCTGATGTGCTCTGAATTCATACTAAAAAAGGCAAGACATGGGTAAAGACTGTGAACATCAGATAGACAAGTGAACTAACAGGAAATGAGAAGCGGAAGGAAGTGTGGTCAGAGTCTGGGGTGGCGGGAGGTGGAGAGAGTTGCATGTCCTGTTAGCCTTATTAACTCCTTGTGAAAGATAAAAACACACACTTTACCCGTGGCTCAATCACCTGCTCTGACTTGCTGATAACAAGGTTCCATTTACACTGTCAGAAGCTCTTCGAATCATATGTCACATACATACACACACACACACACACACACACACACACACACACACACACACACACACACACAGCTCTTGGGACCGTCGTAAACACCCTTGATGGCATGCAAGACATATATTAAGACACACACTCCTGGAACAACCACCGTGTAAAAGCCCCATCTCTCAGGAGTTGAACCCCTCAGCAAGCTGTCGATTTCTGGAAGAAAACATGTTGATAGGATGAGCAGTGCCCTGCTAGTGGAGTGCTGCTGTGTTGAACCCCTGTGTGTCTCAATTACATCCAAGGCCATTTTTAAAGGATTTACCGTGGCTGTTGGCTGTCAGAAGTGTGTGTGTGTGTGTGTGTGTGTGTGTGTGTGTGCGTGAGAGTGTGTGTGTGCGCGTGTGTGCGTGTGTGGGTGGTTGTGTGTGTTTGTGTAGCTATTCTTTCATTTTTGCATGGGAGGGAGTGTTTCTGAATCTATAAGTATTGTTTATATT
>CAAKHD010000873.1:36038-53101 GCA_901007705.1 Fistularia tabacaria | reverse complement strand
TTTTTGCGAAAGCGGGATTTGTTCTTCAGTGGGTTTAAAATTAAGGTTTTTTTTTTTTTTGGGTTCTATTGTTTTTTTTTTTTTTTTTTTTTTTTTTTTTTTTTTTTTGAAGCTGACCAGAAATGTATTAAGAACTCAGAAGACAGGACCTGGAGGTGAGGTAAAAAATGGAATAAGGCATTTTATAAAATGAACATAAGTTTTAGATGCCTTGAACATAAATTTAGATAAAAGCAAATTTCAACTGTTCCTCTTTTCTATGACTACAAGAAAGTCAAAACAATAAACCTGATCCGTGATTTGAAGGTAGCTGTTGAGCATTGCTGCCCTTCTGAGATTTAGCCGCCAGAGGAGAACAGAAACAGTTTTTCTTTTCTAGTTTCCAGAAGCAGACTCTGGAGTTGAGCTGTTTACTTGAATGGATCTGCACGAATTTCCATGAAGAGCTTGGTTTTTAAGGTCAACTGTGATGTAAATGGGAGCACGTTGTTGCTTTAGGCGGAGTTCTCCATCCCTGCACTGATGGTGGACCATCATGCTTTGCAGCTGGGCAAACTGACCTCGCAGTGCTGCTTGGTGATCTGGTGCCGGGGGAGAGGGGTATAAATATGCCGAAGGCTTATATTGTATCAACATATATTGATTTTTACGCTGCGCTAAACAGTGTTTTTTTTTTTGTTTTTGTTTTTTTATTTGAATGCAAGGAAAGTGTGACACAGCTTGTATAAGTCGTCCATAAACATGTTTCTTATTTCAGGTGGAGAAGTTCAGTGCATGAGCTCCACTTGACTCAGGTCTTATTTAATAGGCACCTCTGCTCTCATAGATCGTAACTCTTAAATCACATGTGACTTTTGAGGAAACTCATGGAAGTAAACACCATATACAGACCCGCTTCTTGACTAATGAGCTCGTATGTTTGCCTTCTTCCTCCCTCCCTCCCTTATTTCTTTCCCGCTCCTTTTTCTTCCCTCCATCCCTGTCCATCTTCTCCTCTCTTGTCCTGCAGGTGTGGATGAGAGACCACCAGTAGTTGTGACAGAGGTGTGAGGCTGGGACACCCCCCCCCCAACTGACAGCCATGCCACCACCGGCAGACATCGTGAAGGTGGCCATCGAGTGGCCGGGGGCCTTCCCTAAGCTCATGGAGATAGACCAGGTGTGTGTGTGTGTGTGTGTTTAAAAAAAGAAAAGAAAAAAAAACTGTAAATGGCAGCCTAGGTGACTCCCTTGCGGATTTATCTATAAAAACATGCTATGTGGTTTGTGTGGACATGCTGCACAACAGTAATCTGTTGTGTTTAGGTATTGGAAGTAGTTCAAGTGTGTGTGTCTGTGTTTGTGAACACGCATGTGTGTGGCTTTATGCATCTTTGCATATTTGGCAACAAATGATCTAATTAGCCTTAAGGAAGCGGCATAATTAAAAGATGATGAACAGACTTTGACATTAAGCTGGATGTAATTAAGGGATCAAATCCTACAGAGTGATTATGATTGACACAACTTTTTCAGTCAAAAACTAATGTTTTTCCACATAAGAAATGTGACTAATTTAATTACTTTAAGGGACAGTTGATCCCAAAAGTATAAGTAAAACCAATGAATTTGATTTTCCTCTCTTGGTTATGCTGTTTATCCTTCAAGATCAGTCTGGCGCGAGTGCAGTGTCGAAGGCACAGGCCATAAATAGCTAACTCCGACGACGCTGGATGGCGTTCTTGCTGTCTCAAAGCGCCAAACAATTCACAGAAGCACTGCTTTCCAGAAATCATGACCCAGTTACTCAAAATAATAAGACCTTGTTATGAGGAGTTTATGATTGGAGGCGAAGTTTGTTTGAAAAAAAAATATATATATATATATATTTTTTTTAAAAAGGAGTTCCCAATGAAACTGCTGACAACGAGGCCTGTGGATTATTTTAAGTAAATAGGACCCTGATTTCTTAAAGACTCACTGCCCATTGTTTCAAATGTAGTCAGAGCACTGCAGGAAAAATCCAGCTCATTGTTTTTGTAGAAGTGGAAGGACCTCTGTATTGAGATCGGATTGGAAACATCTCCTTGGTTCGGCAACTGATAACACATCATTCTGTCTCGTTAGTTAACCAGTATCATTTATATGTAAAAAAGCTTCTTAAATCTTGGTGGTTATTTTTCTGTTTTGTTTTTTTCTGCTAAACTGGATTGATTTAAAATAGAGGAACGTATGTATGGATGGGATCCAACTGGTGGTCGACCCACTTTTACGACCAAAATTCTAACTCATGCTGGACTTTGAGTGTCTGTGATAAGATATGAAAATATTGCAATTCTATTTTGAAGTCATTTTCCTGAATTGGCTGATCAAGACAAGTGGCTGACATTTACTCTGGACACACAGGGGTCTGCAAAGGCGAGATGGAAGCAGATGATTCCCAGTTAGATGGAGGCAGATTATTCACTTTGGCGACCCCTGAAGGGAACAGCCGAGAGGTAGAAGAGGAAGATACAGGGGTCTGCAGAGGAAACAATGGTTTAGTGAATATCTGATGCCACCCTGGCTTCTTTTTTTTCACCTTTCTCTACAGTTGATGGAGGCGTTCTCATAAAAGGTGGCGTAAACACGGGCTGGTCAATAGGCTGAGTCAACAGTCCAAGGATCTGGTAGTGAAAATCAGTGGGAGAATAAGGGTGCATGAGGATGATGGATAAAAACCATGCAAGCATTTATCAGAGTTAATAAAGTGCTACATGAATAGATCTAGCAGTCAGCACTGTGTGTGTGTGTGTGTGTGTGTGTGTGTGTGTGTGTGTGTGTGTGTGTGTGTGTGGGTGTGGGTGTGGGTGTGGGTGCGCGTGAGAGAGAGAGCGTGCGCACGCAGGCACGTGCTCTGGCAGAGCATTTTTACTGTTACCATAATTTGATCCCATCCACAGTGTGTAAAATGGCATGCTGTCTGTATAGGAGACTCACTGATGGTCTAATGATAGTGCAATTTTTGAGTCACCTTGGCAACCAGAGCCATGGTTGACCCTTCCAATGGAGTCTCGATGAAACCTTGAACCGTAGACATTTGACATGTCCAGTTAATTGCAGGTTCAACTTTCAGAAAAATGAAATGCGCAGTTTAGCTTTAAGCTGTTTAAGTCCCCCCCCCCATTTTACACACACACACACACACACACACACACACACACACACACACACACACACACGCACAAACTTACTGCTTGCTGTCATCCTCCTCTTGTTCCTTCGTTGTTGCCGCCTCCTCCTTTTCTCTCCTTCTTGTCTTTCTTTGTTTTCACTCTCATGCTCCCCCCACTCTTCCCCACACCCCCATCTTTTGTTGCTACTGTGAATCTCACACTAAGCCTCCACCTTGTGTCCCTCTCTTCTTCCCCCTCTCCCCCCCCCCAACCCCTCTCCCCCTGGACAATAGGCCCAGCGGCAGCGTATGGCTCTCTGTCATGCAATGAGGAGCGGGCTACAGTTAGAAGTGTGTGCATTTCTATGCCGCTACGTTTCCTTTTTGTTGCTGTCGGCTGTTGATAAAGGTGCACATAAATGAAATAGTGTGGGGGTGTTACTTTTTGAGCATGCGTGTGCTGACAGCTCTCCGTGTGTGTGTTCACATTCAGATTGATGTGTGTGTTTATAAGTTTGTCTTTGAGTTTATTTAGTCACACCTCGGCGCGTTTGTGTCTGTTAGTGTGCATAAAGCAAGTCTTTTGTGATTTATTTATTTGGCTTCCTCTGAAATCTTCAGTGCCCCATTGGCGAGGAACGCACAAAAACGCAGGGGAATAGGTACAAGTTGTGAAAGGGCTCAGCAGCAACAAGCAAAGGAATTTAAGGCAAGCAGGCTTTGATGGGGTGTTGACATGCAGCTGGATGCCCTGTAGTAGTTCTTGTCAGTTACTCACTTTCATAGCATTTTGAGAAGCAGCATTAAGGCAGAAAGATTCACTAATGTAGATCAAATTTCGTCTGATCGTCCATTGTTGGAAATGATGTTACAGGGTTCTCAGTGTCAGCGCCCAGTGATAAATCAAGGCAACTTAAACTTTTCGTTCTACTTGTTGTTTTAATTTCTCTCTGAACATGTTGGGGCAGCTCTGCAGGACGGTGGACGGTCCTTAGCATTCACACCAAGGAGGTTCCTAGTTTGATTCTGGTGGCTGACTCAGACCTTTCTACACATAGCCTCTATGTTCTCCCTGAGCCTGCCAGGGTTCACTCTGGGCTTCTCAGCTTCCTGCCCCAGCTTAACACGTAGTAGAATAAATGACTCATGAATTTTCCATCTGTGTGAAGTGTTGTTTGTCCCTATACAGTATGTGCATGATACACAATCAATAATTTATACTGATAAAGATGTCATATTAGAGCTATATTCAATAAATGAAAAACAACACACTACATCTGATGAAGATTAGCTTAGTTGATTTGACATTTAAAAGTCCAGGAGTCTTCAATCCAACTTCCTTTAAGCTTATAAACCATATAATGAAGTATAAATTTG
The DNA here is from genome assembly GCA_901007705.1 of Fistularia tabacaria. Lineage (NCBI taxonomy): Eukaryota > Metazoa > Chordata > Actinopteri > Syngnathiformes > Fistulariidae > Fistularia > Fistularia tabacaria. The sequence goes on along the minus strand of CAAKHD010000873.1, from coordinate 48,591 downwards.
GGGTGACGTTAAAATCGATGGGTCTGACACTGGGCTAAAGCAGATTACCATCACTGGATGTTTACGGACCGACAACTGGCAGAAGCTGGAATGTGGCCTCAGAATTGACATCAGAAGTTCTGTATCAAATGGTTGGATTTGAACGCCGACATCACATTCAACCACGCAAGTTAGGAAGCTGAAAAATAAATTACAGAATGATACAATGCAATATTTAACACACGGCAGCTGATCAGAGAAGTTCTTTGCATCGGTGTTCATCAGCCATCACGCATTTACCGATTCAAATTCATTCGTAGAAATTGATCCACCCAGTGAAATGATCCGAAACCAAGTGTTTGTCAGGTTCCATTGGTATGGATTTCCTTCAGGCGACTCAAACGGAGCCATTTCTCTGGCATTCGGAGAAGCTTGTTTACTGCATGACAGCGCAGTCCTCCAATCGTGCTACTAATTGATAAATCATACCGTGACGACCGGACTTGGCTAATTTCTTGAAGATGTTTTGCCTCTCAACTAAGAGTCTTCCCCCGGAAGCTTCTTCAAACATCTTCAAGAAATCAACCAAGTCCAGCTGCTACAATAAGATTCTTCGATGAGTCTGTTTACAGTTTCATTCGCAGCTTTTCTGCTCGCCTGATGCTAGAATCCACCACTGCACGCATTTCCGGATGTGAAAACATGAAATGTAATTTGCACTCCTTCCTGGAGTGCAGTAAGAGGATGTTTGATAGTTGGTGTAAAAAGGAGGTAATGATAAAGGAGAGGACGAGGCTGTGGGAGAAGAGATAGCGGAGGTGGTTTAACTCAGGTGGGATGAAAGGCAGCATGTCTGCCCGCCTCACAATGACGGTGATAAGATGTAAGAGTACAGGCAGAGGTCATCAGAGCAGGAGAGCATCAGGGAGTAAGGACTGTTTTTCTTCTTTTACTCTATTTTAACTTAATTTTAGAATTAACTTGAAAGCCGTAGCCTTTGCGTCATGGAGTGGACTGCGAATTCACATCTTATTGTCAGAGCGTCACGCACACGTACCTGAAGACATCCGCAAATGAATGAATTTCATCCTTTCAGCTGTTCGCTTCAGGGGTCGCCACAGCGAATCATCTTCCTCCATCTAATCCTATTCTCTGCACCGTCAACTCCAACACAAGCAAACTTCATGTCCTCTTTCACTCCATCCATAAATCTCCCCTCTGACAGTTCCAACCTCAGCATCCTTCTGCCTATATATTCACTCTCCCTCCTCTGTACGTGTCCCAACCACCTCGGTCTGACTTTATCTCCAGAACATCTAACGTGTGCTGTCCATCTGATGGACTCATTCCTGATCCTATCCATCCTCCTTGCTCCCAATGAGATCCTGCACATCTTCATCTCCACTCCGTCCAGCTCTGTATCCTGTCTTTCCTCAATGCCACTGTCTCTAAACCAGACCGGTCTCACCACCATCTTGCACACAAATTAATGAATGAGGGGGAAAAGGGAAGGGAATATAAATTAAGATGAATTTCAATAAAAAAAATGTTGTTATGAATATTGATGATTTTATTACACAAGAAAGATGATTATTAAAAACCCATGATTTAACTGGCCAACATAGGACAAACAGGTTTGGAAGTTGAATTCAGGTGCTTAAATGTTTGTAGGCGTACCATCGCTACGATTCATAAAGGCTTCATCCGAAGTAAACTCTTTAAACAAACATACTTGTTGGTTGCTCTTCCAGACATTGGTTTCTGCACACTTAAGTGTGGAGAAGCGCATTCAAAAAAGAATCCCTTTGCTCTCGGGGCGGGGGCTGGAAACCACTTCACTGAAGGTCGGGTGAAGAGAGCGTTTGTATGTATTATGAAAAGCTGTGAAATTAAAAGTCACATCAAGGACAGAATGCTATTCCAGCACTGGGATATTTGACTGCGAGGCTCAAAACCCTTTTGAAGAAACGACTGATGTGCATCAAAGCAGTAATTTCAGATTACATTATGAGTAATAAATTAATACTCAGTCAGAGCCCTGACAATAAACAGCAGCTAATTAATAGGCTTCAATTTGCAATTCGATAAGGACCAAATTAATGAGAGAATAAAACAGTGCATTTGAATCTGTAAGAAAGAGAGGAGACTGCAACCCCCTCACCCCTCCACAGTGATTGTGATTGTAATGGACGGAATATTTGCCGGATTCTGAAAACACAAGTTAAAACCGTCAACATCATCAGATGGAAACAACTACTTTAAGGACACGCACACACACACACACGCACACACACACACAGACACACACACACGCATATGCTCGGGCGACTGTGTTACACTCTATTATCTTCACCCCCTCGCTGTGTTTGATGTTTTTCCCTCCAACTCATCCCATTTGCACATTTCCAACTTTCTTTTATCTTCCATTGTTCCTGTTGTTTGTGCTCCTCCTCTCTTCCTGTCACACATGCCCACCATCCTGCCAACCCGATCTTCTTTCAGTAAATCTCCGTCACTGCAATGCGTCGTCTCTCAAGGGAACGCCAGCGGCTTAGAGATCAACATATTGAAGTGTGTCGAGACCACAACCAGATGCTCGAGTCTCTCCCGCCGTCTTAGTTGTCCTTGCATGCAACCGAAATGTGCTTCGCACAGAGGAGACCCCGAGGCCCCCCTTAAAGTTCTCCGCCAGATATACATTTTACATCCAGACACGCTTAGATGGTTTGAATTGTTTTGCTAATTTTCAGGATATTTTGCATCTTTTTATGTAATTTCATTTTTCATTTCAATGATTTTGCTACCATTTTTTAAAACATCAATTAATAAACCCACTGAAACATTACATGAAAAGGTAAAAAGACATTAACCATCAGATGGTACTTCTTTTTATTTTCATATATATATGTATTCCTATGAACATGTTAATTTAGGGTAATACTTTATTGATCCCCACAGGGGAAATTCGAGTGTTGCAGCAGCAACATTAGGAAAAAAAACCCCAAAACAAAAAAAAAAAACAGGAAAGATATGTACACATATATGTAAATGCATACACATATGCACATATAAACCTACAGCTTTGCGATGTAAAAAGCTTTTCGTTCCCATAACCTGTTTTTTATTATATGTATTTTTAAATTTCCCATAACATAATACTGAGGTACAATATATATGTATTCATACGTTCACCCAGATTCAATCATTCATGAGTAAACATTTACTCATCCCTCAGCTTTGACACTTAGTATTACTCAAGTCATATTGCCAAAAACGTTAATATTCATTCCCACTGGAATTGGTCCATAGCAGTGACACTTCAAACTAACTGAAATAACAGCCATAAATATGAATAACTTGACAAGTTTTATAATAAAGTAAGAAACAGAGTGAATCATTTACATCCTTCATGTTATCTAGTTTCTCCTTTGTTTTTGTCCTCAACTTATATATATATATATATATATATATATATATATAACATAATTGACGGCAAACATAATTGTTTGTGCAAGAGTGACCCTGGTCGATTCGGCAGAAACTTGGCTATCCTCACCCCTCAAACCCCAATTGCAGCACGAACAAAGAATTGTGAAAGTGGCGCAGACGGCATTGGGAATAGAAAACACCCCAAAATGGGCAAAAACTACAAACTGTAGTGGTTGAACAAAATAAACATAAAAACTCAAATTCAAATTAACACACATACTCACACACACACACTGGCCCAGTTTATTAGTTTATTGAAGAGATTTAAAATGACTTGAAGGGACTAGTTTATCATTAGAGAAAAGACCTGCTGAAGGCGATCCGGAATCCTCACACTGTCAACAACTCATCACCTCAGACTTGCTTTAATATTTCATGTGTTTGAAACAAAATGTAATGCATTTGAAGTCTGTTTTCGTTTTTATTACATTTTGCAAGTAGTTTTTATAAAACTCTTCATAAGGAGGCTATTATATCCTCTATCCTCACCATCCTCCTCATGTGTTATTGATTTTATATATATATATCTGTGTGTGTGTGTGTGTGTGTGTGTGTGTGTATGTATATATATATGCTTATATATCTGTATGAATGTGTATATGTGTATGCACACACACACACACACACACACACATATATATATTTATTTGCAAGGCATGTCCTTCACCTCTTCTTGTTTTCAGACTTTTGCACAGTAAACTTAATTTTTGAAAGGTGCTGACAAATCACTTCTTTGCAGAAGAAGGCGCGTAGCAAAAAAGACGTGTCAGTTTAGAGAAACGGAACTGTAAGTGTCTGCCTTAAGGGGGACAGCATATTTGTTGAGGTGTGTATCGATATTGCACTTGAATAAATGGCATCAAGTCGTCCCTGTAGCAGTGATGGAGGCACTCCTAAGAATCTTTACATCATTACATATTAAAATATTCACTTTCACAGTGAAAGCTCTGCATGCAAAGTATCTAATCTGGGAGAGAAAGACTTAATTAAGAGTCCGGAGGTATAAGCAAACAAATATTTGTACGGTGATCTCTGAGTGCATCTCTGCTTACATTTGTAATTGATTATTTTCTTACTAGTTTCCATGTGGCGCCACAGTGATAGTGCAGAGACCTTGAGAGCGCAATTCTAGAGTTCTAGTTGCAGTCATACTGCTGAAAGTCCCTGATTCTGATGTGGAAGCAGTTCGATGCGATGATGGACGAAATGACGCAGCAGCGCCGGTCAGTGATTCCACACCAGCAGTTGGCCGTCCGGATAAATACAGGCCTGCCGTTGTTCCACCTCTGCAGTATAAAATAATTGCTGCCTGCTCAACAGTTGCTGGTTTTTTTTTAGGAATTGGAGCTCATCACATGAGGTAAATGTAATCTCTCCTTTTCTTCACAGAAAAAGCCTCTCTCAGCTATCATTAAAGAAGTCTGTGAGGGGTAAGTCTGTGTGTGTGTGTGTGTGTGTGTGTGTGTGTGTGTGTGTGTGTGTGTGTGTGTGTGTGTGTGTGTGTGTGTGCGTGTGTGTGCGTGCGTGCGCGCGTTAAGTAATGTCTACTTTTAATACAAATTCTAAAGAGATGTGTCTCCACTGATGTTTAGGTGGTCCTTGGGGAACCATGAAAACTTTGCTCTGCAAATCGCCGACCCGACCAATTGCTACATCACCGAGAAGGTTTGGATTTCTAGGTTAAGCGTGAAGGCCTCAAGGTCATGTGATTGGAGGACCCCTAATATCTCCCTGTGTATTTTTCCTTCTCTCCAGAATCGCAATGACATAAAAAATGGCTCAATCCTGCGCTTGACCAACTCTCCTGTGAGATCCAGTTTTGTTATATTTTTCAATCATCTCTGATACGCAGATGATCAGATGTCTATTAACCTTGATGATCTCCTTTATTCTCCAGTACCAGATGGCACTTCAGCTGCACGAGCGGATCCAGTCGTCCAGCATGGACGCCAAGCTCGAGTCGCTGAAGGACCTGGCCAACGCCTCCAGGGATATCACCTTCGCCCAAGAGTTCATCAACCTGGACGGCATCTCTCTTCTCACTCAGATGGTGGAGAGCGGAACTGAGTAAGTGGGCCGTTGCGTCCCAGATGTCCTCCAGTATGGTTCTTATTTCTCATTGTGTGATTAATTCTATTCCACATCCCCGTAATGTCCCACATGGAAAACCGAAAGGCCACACTTGCCAAGGAAATCTGTGTCTGCGGTTTCCATGAGGAGCGTGCCATCTTAGACCTATGTTCTTCATATTATCATCACTGTCGCGTACTGCTGCCAAAAGACTGTAAAACCCAGGCTCTCTGTCCACAATAGTTTTCCTACAACTGGAACTCTACATAAGTGCAAACACTGAAATGATTATGTAAATTCTTTCTTCCCAGCAGATTAAGAGAGATGTGCCGATGTGCACTTCTGTTTCATAAGCCTAAATTCATGTCTGCTTGTTCACACACGGAAATAAATATCAAGGATGATGCGCCCCTTATTAAATAAGTATTGTTATGACTCAGGAAAGGGCACGGTGCACTGGAGAAATAGGAGATATGTACAGACATACAATCCAGCCTCCAGAGCGATGGTGCCGGGAGCTCCTGTAAGCTTTGCAGCTTGCAGGAGCTCACCTAGATTTCAGTAATTTTTCATTGAAAAACGGGCTCTGTTGCCGGTCTCCGAGATGGGCCATGACATTAATATGTGACCCTGTATCAACACCTACTGCACCCTCTTTCAGACTGGAGGGCCAACGCCTCTGCACCCTTTGATGTAGCCCGACTGAGCTAAACTTAGTGTTGGCCAAGGCCAGAATAATACAATTTTCCCTCTCCGACCGCCTGCACATATAACTGTACTTTGAATTATATATCGGTGGTGTTATTTTCTGCCAGCTCTCCCTCAGCCTGGCATCTAAATCCATCTGCATGTCGGCTACACACAGATTCCAGCATATCGAGGGGTGTGTGTTTTGACACACCTGTACATTACTTGCTAAAAAATGGATGTAATTCAAAGAGAGCATCTGGAAGCAACTCAGCGTATGAGAGAGAGAGATTGAATAAAAGCGGGACCTTCTCAATAAAAATACAAGAAAGTTGATGTTGCGTCCCGCTGTGAGGAGCAACCCCCCCCCAACCCCTCTGCCACCTTGGGCTGCTTGACACATCCAGAAACATATTGTAGCATCAGGACTGGGGGCCCTGGAGAGCATATCACCTGAAGGTTACAGCCGGAATATTTCTCGCTGAGCTGGATGGTGTGTGTGTGTGCGTGCGTGCGTGCGTGCGTGTATGCGTGCGTGTGTGCGTGTGTGCACGCGCGCGCACATGAAAACAGAGTGCCAGCGGACATGAAGCGAACTGGAGACGAGGCAGACATCCGCTACATGTTAATTTTTTTTCTCTTTTTTTTCCTTGTTCAATTCTCATGAGTCATCTTTTTCAACCGAGAGCGAAACGAGAATTAAAAGGTGGCCCGCTGGCATCGTAAACAAGGTCATCTCCCGGCAGATAGAAAAACAACAACCAGAGCTGAGGTTGTTAATTGGAATCATAATGCACAAAAAACAAAAAAATTTCACTTCTTCAACAAGTAATGTACTTAAACAAATCACTCTTCAAGAAAGTGTGTCTCTATTTCTGCATTAAGCGGCAAACTCTCCCTATATACAGTAACCCTCTCATGACAGATAAACATATGAAATTAAAGAGTATTTTTAAATATAGAAATGAAAATTAAAAGCAATAGATAGGTGCCTTTGGATTATTTTCAGCAACTGCTAACTTTAGATCCAGACTGTTACAGACAAGCGCACTGTGACTGTCAGGATTTAACATTTGACCTTGTCGTTCCAACACACACACTACCGCCCTTGAGTGAATTTCATAAACCGTTTCAATGGTAAAACCCTCCCCATAAATTCAGCGTACTATTGGAAATTTGAGCGCCGCTCGGTTATTTAATCCAACAAGAGAGGTCTCCTTCAGCTCTCCTGTTTCTGGGAATGAGGAAGCATTCCTGCCGTTTGAGAGGGAATCATTTAGCCCTCTTTTGATTTTATTGCTCGTTTTTGCATACCATTTATGTCACTCAAATTAGCAAATCATGACCGCGGTCCATCCTCTACCTGCCCTCCTTCTCCCAACTCTTTTGTTAAGTGCTTTTTCATTTAGATAACACTCAAGTCATAGATTAAGCTGTGAGGAGTTTGCAACTTTTTTGGATTGTGCGTCTGTGTGAGCTGTTGCGGGGGAGCGAGTGAGGGAGGAACTGCATTTTCAAGCATTTTCATCTCAACATAAGGAGCTTATGAAACACATACGTGCACGCACACACTGCGATATGTATCAGTGTCTTAAACGCACACAAACACACACTCAGGCATTAGCACGACTGCAAGCCAACTCAGGGCACTGTAATTATTCAAGAGGCTCGGATCCGGAGCCTCTGAGGGGCAGAACCGCAGAGATCCAAAGATGCTCCATTGTCTTCATGTGGAAATCAGCTGGCAGACTCCAGCTGCTGGGGGTGGCGCGGCAGAGAGCGCCCTCTTCCGGCCATCTTTGCAAATGACAATCCATTCAGCTTTCATAGGGACCCGCTCACACTGGGAACTCCTTTTGACTATTAGTATAAGTGTTGTTTTATTATCATCACCGACGTAAAACCTAAAGCAGGAAGGCTTGATAATAGATTCTGGTGCTAAAACGTTAATTGTACTTGAATATATAATTTTTTGTCACTTTACAATCAATGATCACATTTTAATGACAATTTTGTATTCTTGTCTTTTGTATATCTGGCATGCCAGACAAAGTTTACAGACAGAACATAAACACACTCAGTTAAACTTCATACCCTATATAAAATAGGATAGAGACACAAGAGCGGAGAAGCGCCACCGTGCGCCACCAAGTAAGCTGCACTTTGGAATATAAATGTACTTTGTTAGGTTTCACAAAATAAACATTTAAAAATCATTCATGGTGAAATGTAGGATCCCACCTCTATTGCATGGCATCATGTTTTATCTGCGTCGTCTGGGCCATTTTACCCGATTCTAACTCCGGTAATTTTACTGCAAAGCCCCCTTATCAGTCTGAACCGCCTTGTCATGGTTTCCGAAAAGAGCCTTTATGAAATGTTTCCTGAAAATGAGACCCAACAGCAGACTTACAGGCATAGCAGCTGTCCATAATAACAGTGATTGTCAGAATATGAGGTAACCACTCTGTACAAGAGAAGCGTCTACATCCTCTCCATATTACATAGTAGTAATTAACGTCTCCAAGGGGAAATGAAGCCGGACGGCTCGGTTCCTGCTCTGGGACGTTCCAGCTTCCAGAGAGGGGACTGGAGGGCTTTCTTTGTTTTTTCTCAGCGTGGAAGGTTAAACAGGAGTGAAGGTCTCGGGGCGCATCAGGACGTGTAAGAGGATAGACAGGCCGGTTTTGAAACGACGGTCTAGCGGAGAAAAGTTCAGATTACAGAGGAATAGAGAGTCCAGTGATGTGTGAGCCATGGACACTAATTCTAAATCTCAGAGCTGACTTTCGATTTAAGTATCAGCAGTGAACCATTATTCTCACATCAAAGTAGAGTAGTCTGTGTTTTTCCTCAGTGGTTTGAAAAAAAAAAAAAAGAAAGATCAGGGCTGAGCAGTATGACTGACATTATCAGAATTTTGTTATTTGCATACATTTACATTTAACAAAGGAAAACATTATTTCTATTTTGTTATCTGAGCAGAATTTTATTACCGGATTATTATTTTGTTTATACCTGGTGTTTAATTTGGTGTAAAAAAAAAAAATAAAAAAAAAAAAAAGGAAAGAAAAGAAAAACACATTTGAGAAGGAATGGACCCTGATGAATTAATTAAGTTCACCCTGGTTTCTCTCACAGGTGATGTCTCGTTGTGTTTTTGCTCCACCGAACGGTTTCCCTTGTCTGTTTCATTCCTTTGACTCCAAAGTTTCTCAAATCTTTCCAGGCGGTATCAGAAACTACAGAAGATAATGAAGCCCTGGTAAGCCCCGCCCCCCCCCCCAGAAGGGTAACATCAAGCTGTTGCTAACCTGCTGGCCGAGTCTGCATGATTAAGACTGCGGCCCAGTGCCTTATGGGAAATCATGTGTCAATAACTGGCTTTCAGGCTTCCTCTTTACTTTCTGCATGTGGTTTTGGGCAAGAAAATGCAATGATTTTTTTTGGTGTATCAGCTGAAAGGAGACCAAGATTTAATTCAAACAGTAAAAACTAAGAAAAAAAATCAATCGTCTATTTTCTTCCCCCTTAACTGTTGGATTGAAGTAAATGTTTTATTTCTTTGAATTCCTTCTTCCATGAATTAAATCTTGGTTGTCTTAATGAGAGGAGGTTCCGATGAGAGTTTATTTTATTTATTTTTTTCCTCACCACTTCACCTTCTCTTTAACATCATTAGCTGGTAGATTCCATTGCCACGGGAACATCATCCATCAATGAAGGACTCTTCTTGTTCTATTTATAATTCCGCCTCTCTCCAGTGTCGGCATCCTTCCGTGTCTGCGTCAGTTAAAATGCCCAGCGCCCTGATGGAAAAAGCCTCTTCCATCCAGTTGGCTCTTCACTAATCATTGAACACGCAGCAACGCCGATCCATGACGCTCCCTGCTGAATTTAATTTGTCTCTGTAAAGTAGATTCGTCCAATTTATTGGTTGTATTTCTTTTTTATATTTGAATTGGAAAGTGATCAAAATTCCAATATGTTCTTTCATAAACTTCTAGCATCGAAAATGCTGTACGCTTAAAGACACACAAAAGACGACATTCCAGGGCAGGGCTTCCAGAGCAAAGACTATGTGGTCGCAATACGTCCTCACTCCCAATGCGTTTGTGGTCAAGAAAGAATCGGGTGAGAAATTGCCTCAAAGTCAGCAAGGGTTTACTCTGAGGACTTACGCAAACTGCCCTCGATTTTCTTGGAGAAATCGTTTTAAATAACCCGGGACAGTGAAATGGAAACACGTTGCAATGTGGCAGACCTACAGCCACAGCTTTTATGAAAGGTTTGAGAGGAACCTCCTGATGGTGCAAACGTTAGACAGCAGAGGTCAGCATTGTCGAACCGATCGAAGTCGTGAATCGGCCAATGCTTTCCTTACTGACAGAAGTCACTCTGCGGTATTTGTTTTACAAGTTAAATGCTGCTGAAACATCTTTCATCGCTGACTCCGAGTCATGAATGATTAGTGGTGAAGTCGGGCCTGCAACAAGCCCGGGATAAAACCGCTCCGTCAAGTGAAGCTTTGCCTCCTGTGATTCTGGCAGCGTGGTGTATTTCTGTGTAGCTGCATGATTTCACTCTTATGATGTAGCTTTCTGGTCCTGATTGACTCCTGCTCTGCGCTGCCCGGCCACCGCTGGCCCTCTGACGGCCACCGCTGTCTCTCCAAGACCCTTCTGTGTGCACGGCGCTGCAAACCACTCTTGTTTTTCCTGCCTTTCCTTCCAACCAGTCTGGTGTCGGCGTCGGACTTATGTTCCTCTGTCCCGCTCCCCTGTACTTCTCCGCTGGCTGCTCATTTCTCTTTATGTTCCAAGCCATCTGGGCTTTGCGGCTTCGCACTCCGCCCATCTGCCAGGAGAGAAGTTTCCTATCGTGTGTGTGTGTGTGTGTGTGTGTGTGTTGTTGTTCCTAGTTTTGGCGACCTGCTGTCCTTCACTCTTACGGCCTTTGTGGAGCTGATGGACCACGGCATTGTCTCCTGGGACACGTTTTCTGTGGCTTTCATCAAAAAGGTCAGCCAACTTACACCTGATTATATTTAGAATCCTGAGGTAATGGAGAAACAAAATGTAGCGTTAAGGGTTGAGCTAATTCTCGCCGACGTTTAGTTTTATCGGCCTGTCATTATTATTGCATTCATGCAGGTCTAACACAGTACGCCATACAGTTGAACACCAGTATATGGATAACGCCTTTTTGTGCTTTGTGTATATCGACACATTTACAAGAATATCTGTTTCACCAATCATTTGAAGTTTTCTTGCTTTTTTTTTCCTCTCTGCTTTTCAAAGTCTTGTATTTAAAATGTTTTCTTTCAATTTCATGTATTTATTCAGAAAAGTACTGGCACGTCAACTCTGATCTCACTCTGGGAGATGCAATTTAATATGAAGCGGCTACGTTCCTCCTACCAGTTTTCTTTGAATTTTTTTTTCATTGTTATTTTATGGTCTGCTTTATTCCAGTTGTATTTGGTTGATTGATTATTATTCTCACGTTTTTTTGTACTTGTTTTTCTTCTCTTCATATTGAGAACATTCCGTTTATTTAAATAGCTTTTCTTGTATTTTGGAAGTGAGGGTATCCTGTTCACTCTTTTCCAGATTCTCAGTAACTGAGAATGCACCCACTCCTATGAAGTTTCAGTCCAGAATATGTTAGAGGTCTCGCTGTTGTCTGCATCAACTTTGCTCAAAAGTGACTAAGAGAACAAATGCTGCGGATTGGACTCCGTTCACTAGTCGAATTCCTGCTCTCACATCAGTGTATTTGCGCCGCCTCTGCTTGAATGCAGAATAAAACTTAATTGTCTCCACAAAGAAAACGGTGAAGATTAATTGAGGATTAAGATGCGAGCTTTAAGTCAGTAGACCACAGGGCAACATCAAGATCAATAATCCCTCTGTCGCAAACAAAGTCTATTTGTCTTTTGTGTTATGCACTAGTCGGTAAAGCTCCTCTGACAAACTGTAATAAACACAGACTCTTTCATTTGTCCCACTCTGCTTCGTCCTCAGATCGCCAGCTATGTCAACAAGTCGGCCATGGACACGGCAGTGCTGCAGCGCTCGCTGGCCATCCTGGAGTCCATGGTGCTCAACAGTCAGGACCTTTACCACAAGGTGGCGCAAGAGATCACGATTGGACAGCTCATCCCACATCTTCAGGGGTAAGTGGATGGAGCTGCTGTGTGTGTGTGTGTGTGTGTGTGTGTGTGTGTGTGTGTGTGTGTGTGTGTGTGTGTGTGTGTGTGTGTGTGTGTGTGTGTGAATGTCCTGTGCATATAAAAAAAAATATTTAAAAGACTATGTATAGCAAT
>CAAKHD010000873.1:22083-34553 GCA_901007705.1 Fistularia tabacaria | reverse complement strand
TCCCTGGAGAGGAAAATTAGCCCCGAACTTCGACTAAGTGCTATCCTTTGTGTTTCCTTTTTCATTTTTTTTTGCAACCCCCCCCCCCCCCACCCTTCCAGTTTTGCTGCGGTTGATTTGTATTTTGCAGAGGTGTGGGCTCAAGTCACATGACTTGGACTCGAGTCAGACTGAAGAGACATAGTAACTTCAGAACCCAAATGATCGGGAACTTTGCTCAAATTTGATTCTTGTGATGTTACAGACTTGATGTCAAAAACGACAAAGGAGTAAATCTTTTTGAAAAGGTAAGTTAAAAAAACAACACAAGAATATATTCTGTAAAAAGAAGGCACCTGGATTCATACCTGGTGATATTTGGGACTGAACTCAGGACTTCAAAACAGTGGCTTGGCTGCACCTCTGGTAGTTTGTTTCTTCATATTAATGTAAACAGCCGGAAGACTGTATGCACCCTGTTTGTATATGTAACTCACGTTTGCCCCCCCCTCCCCCCCGCCTTTCTCCCTACAGGAAATGGCTCACATCCTCGCCCAGAAACAGCTCCGCTCCATCATCCTCAGCGTGAGTCTCACAGAAACCTTGCACTTTATGTCTCAAGCTCTTCCCCTCGCTTCCATATGTGTCTGCCTCCATCTCTGTTCGGGTGTTTTCCCAGCCACTGGGGTCTTATCGGAATGGAAAAAGACACCCATCACCTCTGCTTCGGTCCCACTTGCTTGCCCTCTATTTTCCTCCATCCTTCTGTGAAATCCCGTATCTCCCTCTCCTGTGTATCCTCCTTGCACTTTCTAATCCCAAGCATTGTCTTGCAAATCCTTGTGCTCTCCTTTGCTATTTTTGTCTCCAAAATCCATGTCTCACCTTTCAAACTTAAGAACATGTCCTCACTCCCTCGTTTTGTTTTTGCACGTCCAACCTCCCTGACCCCCTCGCCTCTGTCATCCTCTGTTCTTCGACCCACTCTCAACCTCCCACCACCACATTCTTTTTGCCCTTCACACCGTGCAGAACGTGATCCGCAGCCCCACACCCATCAACGACGAGATGGCCCATCAGCTGTACGTGCTGCAGGTGCTCACATTCAACCTGCTGGAGGACCGGATGATGACCAAGATGGACCCCCAGGACCAGGTGAGAGAGGGCTGAAGGCTCGCATCACGAACAAACCAAAGAGTGGATGTAATAGTCGGAACTATATTCTAATAAGAGAGCAACACTCGAACATTGACAGCAACTTTGCTCCTGCTGAAAATGTGATTCTATAACAGAAGGTGGTCAAATAATGTAGTAAGCAGAGCACTTGTAAAGTTTAAAAAACAAAAAAACTTTTCAGCTCCCTCCCAAATAATAAAGTGGATGGTCGCCCTGTGATCGATTAAAAGGTCTGTATACTGCTCATGTGGGATAATCCAAACCCAGGCTTAAAAAATCCACTTACATGATTTATGTTCAGCTCCTTTTATTTCTTCCATGTTTTTTGCAGAAAGAGCCACTGTAGCGTCTGAGCTCGAGTTGCATTCACATAAGCAGATATTCTGGGTGCTCCTCCATCTTCTCGCCACTTGTGCTTGCAATGCCCCCCGTGAAATCTGCATGCCAAGAAGCCACGGGGGGCATTCCATGCTAAAAACATCCCAAAGCTACTTCATATACAAGTATACACTGTTACTGGCTGCTTCAGTTAAACAGTAGAAAAAATATATATTTGGTTCTGTTTTTCAAAAGCAAATTGAAACTCATCTGGGGTTTACTGAGTATGTCCCGGTCATGGCCAAAAAACTACCATATCCTTGATTTAGTTTTCTTTGTACATGAATTTACAAGGTAGAATAACAAGCAGGCAGACATGCTGATGTGTTTGAGCTCAATAATATTACCTGCAGCAAAACTCCAGACCTGCTGCAAGTAAACATTCATTTATCTTTTATTAAGCAGCTTGTGGGCAATTTGTTCCTGATCAGGTTCCAGAAGCAGTTATTACTGGGCTTGCCAAGTGATTAAGAGCAGCTGAGAACGTGGCTGTTGGCCAGTAAACGCACTTTTTAAATTGTTTTCTGTTTGCGCAGGCTCAGAGGGACATCATCTTCGAGCTGCGGAGAATTGCCTTCGACGTGGAGTGCGAGCCCAACAACAGTGGCAGCATGGAGAAAAGAAAGTCCATGTACACCCGCGACTACAAGAAGCTCGGGTTCATTGTGAGTCGATAGCGTTTTACGCTGCGCCACACGCGGCCTCAACACGGAGATCAGAAACAGACACGATATTCCTGCTTTTCCTAATTTACTGATGTCAGTGTCTGACCTCACTTAATGTGTGACATGACCACGCCGATACTATGCACGTTGGCTGCTGTGGAAATCCTGATGAGGTGATCGAGAGGCGCTGCGAAGGCCTCTGGGGAATTAAGCCGGATATTTTTCCGACATCGCCCATCTAGCAGAAATTTGAAGTGTAAAATAAGTATTTCCTCCAAGTGTTGTCAGCGTGACACCCAGCAAATCTATCTCAATTCAACCCGTCCGTCCCCTGCAGCGCAGGCGTCACGTCATTATATTAACATCTCACTAGATGCTCGAACACAAATCTGACTCATGTGTGCACGCGCACATACACACACACACTTTCTTGTCGGAGAGGCAGTGGTGTGTGAGTTAAACATCTATCACCCCTGAAAGGCCTGTACTGTTCAAGGGGCCGTGGCATTTGCTAACAGAATCCTATAGAGACTTTTAAAGGGCTGGTTAAAATGCTGTGTTTACAACATGGAGGCCAATTCAGACTCTCTTCTTATTGTTCTTATATAATCCTGATTCAAGGTCAGATCTGGTCAGTTCTGAATTAGAGTATTGTGTCGACAATGAAGTGGATCGCTTCTCATATATATTGGTATAGTATCTGTGAAATTCAGTTAAAATTCCCTTTTTTAATATTTGCTGTTCAAAAGAATTTTGTTTACATTCTCTTTAGTGGAGAGTCGACTGAAGGAGACTGCCGATCCTTGGACACCTCTTTAGAGCCACACTGTGTTTTGGAATAACATGGAATCTACCAAAAACCCAAATCTAATCTACAAAGCTATTTCCTTTAAATAAATACAATAAATAAATTAAAAAATATATGCTTTTAAAGCCAGTTTGAAATTGGTAAAGAGCTTTTTGCCTGTGCAATGCATCGAATCACATTCTCATGGAGATTCAGGGGCCGTTTATTGTCAGGGTTCAGAGCCTTCAAAAGTGAAGCGCTGCTCCAGAGAAGGTCTGAGAACCCACCAAACTGCGGCCGGTTCGAAGCCCCGGGGGTGTCTGCTGGCTCGCCCCCTCCCCGGTCCCGCTGCAGTGCTCTCCAAAGATAAGACTGGCGCGGCCGCCTTCTTTGCATGGGCACAAAGGAAATCGTCCTGCCTCTTGTCACACACCATCGTACTGTACTAATAACACAGAGACTGATAATATTTCTTTGCAGACCTCATTTCTGTAGTCGTGACTTGTGCTGCCACAGCATCGGGCGTTCTTAACATGGAGATCACAGCATGTGCTGGGGGAGTTTTATTTTTCCTCATGCGTCCCAGAGACAGCGATGCCCTGAAGTGCCTCAGTGTCAGCTTGTGTTCGGGGTCCAAATGTTTGCCTCGCATCAGGCAGCGTCAGACAGCATTACAGATGATCCTCGTGCCAGTGTCCTTCATTCCCCTCTCATTTTTTACCTTCTCTTCGCCATCTGCTCCCCCCTTCTCAAGTCATGACCTTGGGATCTCTTCTGCTTGTTTTTTATTACTTAGTTTTGGAAAAAAATCTATAATTTATGATACTTTTCTTATCTAACTGCATAGAGAAGTCAGATTGTCTGATTGTCAATTATAGTTTTTTTTTTTTTTTGTTATTGAAAGCCTTAAATTAAAACATGTCCACATTGCAGTAAATAGTTCATTTTACAAGCAGACTTTTTTTCTCTTGATTTCACGATGCATGAAAGCATCGGTACGCAGGGACGCTACAATCTTCAAACAGTCATTGTCAATAAAGACAACGTTAATAACCTGGCAGAACCGATTTAGTTTTTTAGGAACATTTGTAATGACAGATGTTTTTCCAAATGTGTTCAGTATTAATGTAGTTGCTGCTAACAAATGATAGAGTTGATCAAGATTAAGCATGCAAAAAGTGCTTAAACCGTGGTAGAAGAAATAGTGTCTTTCTTTTATCTTTTACCCACTATGATTTTTCTAAATTAATCATTTGTAGGTTTTAACAGTCATTGATCGTCCACGAATGTAATTGTTACACAGACTCCATTTAATTTCAAAACTAATATTACTTAATGTCAGACAATGTTGTTTGTTGGTTTGTTTTTCAAATTTTTTATTTTTCTGACTTAAATGAATATGAAAAAACAAAACAAAGAAATGTCCCTTATTTTGACACTGTAACAGTTAGATAATATTTGATTTAGAGATGTTACACTGCTCTAAATGGAAGTTAGCCTGTGGGGAAAAAGAAGCAAAAAATGTCACCCCCTCCGATTAATAAACCTTCTCCTCCTCTGCCTCTCAGAACCATGTGAATCCAGCTGTGGATTTCACCCAGATTCCTCCTGGCATGTTGGCACTGGACAACATGCTGTACTTTGCCAGACATCACCAGGACGCCTACATCAGGGTGAGGACCAGTTCATACACAGTTATATACACACACACACACACACACACACACACACACACACACACACACACACACACACACACATATACACACGTGCTTCCCTGATCTGCATCTCATTCACTCATCTGTCGGCATTGTTTTGCCCCCAAATAATCTCTCCACCAAAGAAAGGCATTTCATACATTTGCTTAGCCTGAACAATGTGATTTAATCCCTTTAAGAGTGAGTCCCTGAGCAGCACGGCAGTGTGATATGACACCTCGGATAGATATGACAGAATCAGTTCAACTGCAGTTTTTATTGTCTTTGGATTTGATCGAGCGTCCAACCATGTAATTATGTTAGTCGGGAAAGTTCCTGGCGGCTCTCCAGCACTGTGTGTGCGCATACTCGTGGTTTTATATGTTCTCATAAAACTATTGAGCCACTGCATCCTCAAGTCCAGCAAGTGTGTTCTTTCGTGATGTGAATGCGGTTTCTGTCTCATGACCTAATCTCTCATGAGGAGAATAAAATGTACGAGAAATTAACTTCCCTGACCATTTCACTGCTGTTTCTCTTGGACATATTCTGAAATTCACACAACCCGGTTAATGTCTCTTTATATCTCTTGTTGACAAGGTATAGATCGTGCTCGTACGAGCTTGCCGCCATCCTGTAAGGGAAAAGTAGCATTACAATAATAAACATTTTGAAAGACAAACCCCCCAAAAAAGTCACAGATAATAAATAAATATTTTCTCTTGTGTCCAAAATAAGAAATACTGTCAATCACCTGTCAGGTAGTTGAGAAAAGTGAATCGAAAACTTACACAACTACTTTTGGAAGTGGTTTGTCTTTCAGAAGGCTTTTTTTTTTTAATCAGCCAAGTACCTGCACCTTTTAGCTTGTCTGGCTGCAAAACCTGTTGCAATTCTGTACAAAAATGCCACACTCCGTCTCCTATCATTTCAAATTAAATGGTGTGTTTTTTTTAATTTTACACATTTATTTGACAACCCAGAAAAAATCTCGTCTCAGTCTCGAGGTCACAATGTGCTCTTCGTTGTTTCCGGAGCTGAAAGTGAGTGGGATTCAAGGATTCAAAGTGTTAACTGTCATCTCCTGTATGCAGTGAAGGCAGACAGTATCACCAGGTGTTAGCAACATATAAGAGACACAGGCAGCTTTGTAAGGAAATAATACGAACAAATACATCAAGTAATAAGGGCAGTGAATGAGGGAAAAGGATGATGGTTGGAAATTGTGTGTAATAGGCATTTAGAGGGGAGATAGCACAACCCCAATTTCTCAAAAATAAAGTCATCACCTGTTAAATGATTGGGATCTTGATGGACCAGTTTACAGCAAACCGCTGCCATCCACCGAATCAGTGGCGAGCGGTTCCTGTTTGGCAATCCATCACTCCCTTTTGACTCGCCAGCTGACGGTTTAGAGGGTCAGAAAAGGTAAAAGAATGACGAAAGGTTTAAACAGCTGGAGAAATAGACCTCCTGCCGAGAGAACGGAACCAAGTCTTGAAGCTCGGCTAATGTCAAATACAGTGATAAGAGGAGATTCGTGGGTCGCTTCCATGCACATCAAACCTGGAGGACGTGTCAGATAAGACGGAAAAGCAGAATTTTTAGAGATACAAACCCTTCTTTGTAAAGGAATCCATTATCTGTGGTTTGTGTTGAGGAATTTCAATGGAAGTGAAATAAAAGAGTGTATTATCTACATTGCTGAACACATTTTACATACCCAGCTGGAAATCAAAATTTGAGAACCTGCTCAAGTGTCGCTCAGTAATGTTTTCGTAGCAGCCAGCATTCATGGCTATATCGGGCCTGCAGTAAACAGTGCAATCATATCAAGGTTCCATTTGAGCCTGGATAAATAATTTAAAAATGAAGTGAAGTGGGTCTGAAATGTTTAATTTGCAGTCTCAATTATTTCCTGCTCATATTTCTAGATTGTTCTGGAGAACAGCAGTCGAGAAGACAAGCACGAGTGTCCTTTTGGCCGCAGCAGCATTGAACTGACGAAGATGCTCTGTGAGATTTTGAAAGTGGGCGAGCTTCGTAAGTCCGCATCAACAAAACACACACACACACACACAGGGATGACAGACTAAGTATACTTCTTAATCACACCTCAATTGCCTGCTCACATTATCCTCACCTTAAGGACATAAACAGTAGAAAAATTGCTCAGGGAGTACTTTAAAGAAGCAAAGTGCACCAAAATACAAACATCCAGACATGCACTCACAAATCTACACACTCCATCTGCGTTAAGATGTAGGAAACCATTATCATCAGTAATTGTTCTGCCTGGGAGTTCATTATTTAGTGCTATACTTCGCCCCCATCGAGTCCCTTTCAGTCTAATATACCACTCTGGGAGGCCACCGCGCAGAGAAAGAGATGCTGCACCCACGTTCCCTCCAAATTGATGTGCCCTTTTCATTTGTCTCCAGTTGTTTAAATGGGCTCGATGGTCAGTTCTGCTCCAGACTGACCCCTGCTGCTCCCGTGGGGAGGGTGATGGCATTCTCAGCTCAGCTTCAAACTCAAGTGCCCTTTTCATCTGCACATGTATTTATTTATTTTTTCAACAGAAGATTTGGACCTTGATGTATTTCAGGGATATTCATGCCCATCTGCAAGAGCAAGGACATTATATTTGATTCTATAAAGAGCCCCCTTCCATATGTCTGCCTGGGAGAATGTTCAGTTAAAGTGCGCCTAAATCCCTCATGTGAGTTTTACTTTACCGATAAAAGTAACAGGCCGGGTTTCAGTAGAAAATAAGGTTTGGTGTTATTTTGTCAAACATTGCTAATACATTTTTTTTTTGATACGTTCTTATCTCTGCCAGACTAAATGTAAAATGTCTCCCTCCTTCCTTCCCGTCCCTTCCCACCTATCAAATTCTAAGCACAGACACCAAAAGCAAATGGATTCCGATACGCATTTTCACTGAGAAGGTGTTGTGTATTCTACTTATTACAAAAACACACCAGCTGACAACGGCTTCGAGCTGGATGGATGCCAGGCCAGGACATGATCATGAATCAAAAGTGTGTGGATGTACACTTTGTCTGGACTGACCTCAATACCTCTTTGTCTGTATTTGCGTCGGCGCGGGTCACCGATGCTTCGTGTCCATGTTTGAAACAGTAGTTATTTTTTGACCTATTTTGGTCGCCCCCGGGCCTCTGTTTTGATTTCTCTTTTTGTTTTTTTTTCCCTGCATTCGGTCCACTTCATGTGACCTCCCGACCTTATCTCCTGCTGGACTTGACTTGCTTTCCTTTAGCTTCTCTAAGAAAGCTTTGATCTCACTCATATGGAAGTGCAGATTAAGCCGGCAGACTTTTCCCAAAATACAGCAGACAACATCTTTATCTCTCCTAATCACATTGTGGATGGTTACGCAGCAGAGCTAAATCCCTGGGATGATGCCAGTCTATAATTATGAATATTAGTTTTGAGAGATGGGGTTGTTCAGATAAAACATAGCTTCAAATGCAGGCTTTCATGTGATGTTCTCACAAGACTGTAGGTGAATGACCTTCAGAAACAGGTTTGATCATCTTGTATGTTATCAGTATTATTCTAATTATTGTTATTTATATCTCAGAGCATATATTACTGTCCTATAGAGCCCAAAGCTGGTCTTGATTCACTGATAGGAGCTTTACACAGTGCTTGCACAGACGTCAGACTGACAATCCCATGAATATTGATATTGTTTCTAGTCAGGTTAAATCTGAAATGGGTGACCACTAATAGGTTATTGTAAAGGTGTGGGAGTTATTATCTAAATGTGCCTTGTTCAAATGTGAGACATCAAATTGCAGCCATCCCAGTGAATGTTTCAGCAACCGAGCAAAGTGGCTCGTTTGCTGATTTATATTTGTTTTCATTCAAAATTTCAGTCATTAATTAGTCAATTTCTTCTTTTGGTTAATATTTGTGTGACTATAGAACTATAACTCAGGGAGGTAAATGAACATTTAGTGCAAAATGAAGGTGTTTTTGTCCAAATACTAGCTATAATATTGTTATTTATACCCCTACCAGCTAGAGTAACATCAATATTCATTTTGGGGGGAGGGAACAGTGGAAAGACAATATTTTGATAGATTTGTGTTTATGGCTGGTTAGCATTTGCACAGACTCACACTTTTAAACTCTCCTGCTGGGAGGAGGCCACTGTGTCCCGGGCTTGTCACGAGCCGCACTTTATCTTGAAGAGAGCCAAGTGCATTTACATACACACCCCATTAGCCCTGCATAAGTTAACACACTAATGAATATATGGGCTGGATGGATATAACATGGGCCGGTCACAGCTTGCAGATGCTCGGTGAGTAAGGGACGATAATTAGGGTGTGTGGAAATGTGTGTGGAATTTTTTTGGCACGAGCATGTGCTTTCCCACAGGAAGGTGTGCAGAGAAATGAGTCCCGGCTCCGCAATGACTGCCGTCGTTTGGTTGACCTTTTTAACAAAGAAACGATGAAGGAGGTGACACTAATAAGGGTGTCGGGGCTGTCTGTTTCTCGAGTGTTTGATCACTTTAGATGCCGTGGCATTTCAGTCACAGTAATATGAGAAAGGGTGGCGCAACTTTCACCAACATCCTGAGTTATCACAGTGGCATCTCAGGCTGGGCTTTCTGTGTCACACATATTTCACACTGAAAATGTTTTTCCCTCTAATAACCATCTTAAAAAGCAACAGAAAATGGCAAAGAGATGGATTTAAGGATTCTGATGTTTGTCTGGAGGTCGATAGGTGTGTCCTTCACTTTGATCAAAACACAAGGACATTCATGGTCCCCGTTGCAGACACGGATTTACACTGGGTGGCTGCAACCCAAGGGCCCCTGCCACCGACTATGCTTGTTTAGATCGGACCCAGCGTCACCAATCTGATGTTTCGTTCGATTTACTTGTCTTCTTCAACTTATTTTAGCGTGTCTAATCCATGGCTTAAGAGAAGATACAAAACACAAGAGAACTGATGAACTGATTTTAAAAGTAAACTAATCTGTACATCAAAGAAGTGGATGCCTGAGTCCGGTTGACTTTTCTCCTAGTACCAAGGTGAGGCTGACAGCCTTTTTTTCTCTCTGCTTTCATCCCGCTGAAATTCAATATCAACGCTTTTTTATTAAAGGTTATATTTTAAGGTCATGACCAAGTGACTACAGGTTTAATCACTGTTAGACATTGTTATCAGACTTTAGAGAACAATAGTGGTTGGAACTCTCAGCAAGAAGACCGTATGGTTGTATGTCGCTAGGTGTGGCCCTGTGATTGACTGGCGACCAGTCCAGGTAGAACCCCGCCTCTCGCCCGATGACAGCTGGGATAGGCTACAGTTCCCCAGTTTTCCCTGCGGATAAGCAGGATAGATGATGAACGAATCAATGAATGAATGAACGTCAATATAAGCATGTTAGCTCATTGGGATTTAGCTCCAAGCATTAGTGTCTTAACGCACAATATAGCTATTATATCTCAGACTGCGGTCTTCTCATCTTTAAAAACTGACAGCTCTTTAGCTGCATTAAGGGAATATTGGCGTCGTTATCTCTGCCTTTTTCTTTGAGCAGGGACACAGATGTGTTAGAGGACCCTAAAATCTTATCAAAGTAAAGCACCCTGTAATCATCCATTAAGGAGTGGCTGCTTCTTGGGAAAAGAAAGCAGACAGTGACCTCTAATACCAAAAAAGTTAATGTCATCTTTTTGAAAAATTCTCCCTGCTGTATATCCCCTAGTGGCTAAAGGTTGAAGAAAGGGATGGCTGATTAATGGTGATGCCAGTGACGTCTTTGTGTCTCATTTGGGCTCCGTGTGTGTGAAAGGTCGATGTGTCTCCAGCAGGGACCAGACACTGTGTTTTTGTCTTTTTTAATGCGGTTCAAACACAGGAACGCCGGATTTTGTGGGGGATGTTGTGGTAGCTTTCATGTTCTGTTGGCCTCTTCCAGTTCCCTGTCTGGCTTCATTTTCCTCAAATTTTTTCGCCCTCCTTTCTCTCTTTTCCTCTGAGTCTGCTAACATCTGTCCCTCTTCGATGTGTGATCCTCTTGTGTTTCCGCTCTGCCTCTTTTCTCCATGTAGCTGAGAGAAACTGACTGCAACACATAGGCGAGCCGCAAACTCAAGTATCGTAAACAACAGATGCTTCATTAATCATCTCTGGTAGTCGCCGCAATGCTGTCTGAGGTCAACAGAAGTCATGTAGAAACATTGGCTTTTAGAGCCTCAGCTTCAGTTGTCTAGATGCTCTCCCTTTTGTTGAGAGATATCTGGAATATCCGTTTTGCCTACAGAAAATTGAGATAAGGCATGCTCACCCTTTTTCTTGGATTGATATCCTTCTATTTCTATCTTTCTTTCACTCCCAATTGGTTGTTGCTCTGCCACGGATTCCAAGAAATTAATTATCGTGCTTTTTTTTTTCGGTTTCTATTTTGTGGAACATGTGCCTTAATGCAATCGCCTCTGCGAGGCATCCGGACACGAGATCTTTAAACTCCGCTGTTTCCGCTGGCCCATAGAATATTCATGAAGTTATTCAGAAAGGGCCAGACACAGTGAGTAATGGCCCTGCTTGGTGATTCATGGTGTGCCACCTCATTGCTGAGATGGAGAGCTGGGTGGTGAACCGTGGCAGGTCTGGGCACGGACACACATACAAAACTCAGAAAAGGGGATCAGATTCAAACACGGACACATGCTCTCTCTCTCTCTCTGTCTCTGTCTCTGTCTCTCTCTCTCTCTCTCTCTCTCTCACTCACACACACACACACAGGTCTGGGCATGCTTCAGACTGACAGTCTCATGATTAACAGCATCTTTCATCAGAGGCCCGTGTTCAGCACCACGGACAGCTCCATTGCAGGTTTGCGCTCCACAGTTACAAATTATGTGGAATGTAGGGGCTGTTTTTTTAAATGTTTTTCTGTAGGCCGATCTACAGATTTTGATTATGGATTTTAATCTTTTTTTCGTTTTTTCTATAGAATGAGGATTGTATGACAGCTATTACTAATTGTTTTCCATTTTTCCTATTTGTCTCACTATCTCGCCCAGTCATAGCACAGCTCTTTTTCAAGCTCTCACTGCCAGAGCTGTCCGGCTAAAGCTCACAAATACACACAGAATTAATGATAAATTACTTAATTTTCCAGGGTTCTTTTGTGCATTTATGCAACTGTATATGCAATGGCATTAATTAATATTCCTATGTCAAAATTTAATTGTGTCGTTCTTCCTGTAAAGAAAAACACAATGGGCCAATTCTGTGTTACATGAGCAGACCACAACCAATTTCAACTAGATATCCTCAGGACCTCTTCAGTGTACTGAGCAACTTTCCCTCTAACCAAAGGGTTGTCAAGCTATGTTCATATTCAAATATTTTCTTATAAAGGCCTGTCAGCAGCTAACATTATTCTAACTGAAAAAGGTTGCAACTCAGAAGCTCCCACAGTACCCTTTAGAGCATGACTTTTTACAAAACAACGGACTGTCTTTCACAGAGGCAGAGGGAGCATCGGAAACTAAACTTCAGAGGCAGAGGGACCATCAGTAACTCAAGTGTGTTGTGTTACTTGCTGCTTTGCATGCCTCCACCTCTCAAGTCAGACATTTTCTGGAATTTCAGAAGCGGGGGGCGGCGGGGGGGCAAAACCTTGTAGCAAATTTCTGGACCATTTACACTCACATTCACTTTAGTTTTATTGATATTGATTTATTGACACAAACACTGTTGTTATCATGCCTGCAGAGCTGACTCAAA
>CAAKHD010000873.1:3312-22063 GCA_901007705.1 Fistularia tabacaria | reverse complement strand
GTTTTTTCTTCCTTTGTGCCTTGCATCCTGTGCCCTCTCACGGGAGTTCTTTGTAGGTATTCGAGGGGGGGGGGGCAGCGGGGGGGCAAAACCTTGTAGCAAATTTCTGGACCATTTACACTCACATTCACTTTAGTTTTATTGATATTGATTTATTGACACAAACACTGTTGTTATCATGCCTGCAGAGCTGACTCAAAGCTAGCTGTGGCATTACAATCTGTTGTGTCCTATCATATAGCCATAACGGACATAGCAGCATTTTCCCTCTTTCCCCTTTCTTTGCTCCAGGTGACTGTTCTCTCCGTAGGAGTGATTCCATGTTGATTTGTTTTTGCTTCCTCAGTCTTAAAGTCAATTATTATCATTCATCATCTTGCATAGAAACCAACACCAATCTTGGCCGGGTTCATGTGTGATTTGTGAAATGTTTTTGTCTCTGCTGTCCCAGCCCCAAAAAATGATAGGACATTGATAAATGGAGCAGCTGAAAACAATTTTCAAATAAGTATCACGTACTAATATATTCTGGATTCAGACACCTTGCCGCCAGAGGTTACATCGTGGAGAGATGGAATCCAGCCAAGATGTGTAATATTTTTTTTTCATCCGTGTTTTTAACTGGAGTCAACCTGTTAGCCTGTGGCCATCGTCAATATATTACCATGTCAGTAGCATTATCATAAATCAGTGGAACTAGAAGCTACACAACACAAAAAAGGAGAGCTGGCAACAAAAGCAGCAAATTATACAAGCACACTGACAAGATAAATGAAAGCAAAGTTTTAAAAACTATGCATCACAGGCCAGATGAAAATAAATAATTAGACAGGAGGACTAAAGGGCTGCGCAAGTTGAGTTTTTCCTCTTTATTTTACACGCAGTATAAAAACTTTCCGTGTCTCCAAAGTGCTTTATAGTAAGACAAACATGGAACCATCTTGAAAAAATTAAGCCGAAGAGCAACCAGCATGGCCTGCAAAGTCAAGGAGCTATTATGAACTTCGTAGTAGAAGTTTGGCAGGACACCTACCAAAATAAATCCACTCTCCAGCACTTCATTAAAGCATCACAGGAGTCAGAAAATGCCTATGAGGTAAGAGGGAATCTTTGACTGAAGCTGCAGATTGTAAAGCACACTCAGCTCTGGCTTTAAAAGGGATTTGAGGGACAGCCAGTACCAACTGGTCAAAACACGGAGGGGAGGAGGTCAGCTGTATAAAGGGGTGACTGGCATAGCAGAGCTGTAAAAGCGAACACCGGGATTTTATGATATAGACGGGTATGAAGTATAAGGGGAAGTCAGCGAAGATGATTAAATTCAAAATAAGAGTTGAGCTGCTGCGTTCTCGAACAGTTTGGAGAAGATTTATAGATGATTTATTGAAACAGTTATCAGAAGAGTGATATATATCCTCAATTCAGCTGTTTTCTCAATTGTATACTCGTAAAATCCAGAGAGTAACAAGGACTGGTTGAAGGGGAACCTAAATTTGGAGGGTTATACTGAGCAGAGGCCATTAATGGCCCAATATAATGGCATTGAGTGCTTGATGTTTCAGTTCCATTACAATTTATTTTGAGGTAGTTATCAGTCTACCTAATCTTCGTCCAAGCTGTTCTCTAAAATGGACAAGTCGTTAAAATAGTTTTTTTGGGTTTTTTTTTACAAAATACAGTCAAATGTCAAAGAAGTGGTAGCAGTGACATGGGATGTAATTAGTTGTTCAAACCGCAACATGTAAAGCCAGATGTCGAAGCAGTGATATCCCGATTTCAGTACAGCCAATTAGTTTTGTTGAAAAGAATCAAAGGGATTCAGAAAAATGTCATTTTGAAACAGGTCCCTTCTGTACCTAGTGGTGTCACTGTGGGCAATCGGCCTGCAGCCGGGGCTTTGGGAATGATCCAATGTGGAGCTCACCATCAAAAACCAAACTGCTGCTCCAGAAGACAGCTCAAACTCCTCATATGACTCTTGGTTCTAGTCGACCTTTGCATAGTATAATATCTGACCTCTTATTAAAATAATGTACACTTGGTCAAGGAAATACTTGACATGAACGCTGAGCGTTGCCTCCGCTCATGTCAGATGTAAATAATCTTCATCTTTGTGAAAATATCCCCCAGTTTCATTAATGAGAACACCACCAAGTGTGGTGACAGCTTGTAGGTGTGGCTGGATGTAAAGTGACTGTAGTAAATGAGAGGGCTACGTTGACTGCGGGCGTACGGGGAGACGTGTTGGTTGATGTGGGGTCCGCATGTGTGTATGTGGC
Organism: Fistularia tabacaria; assembly: GCA_901007705.1. NCBI lineage: Eukaryota > Metazoa > Chordata > Actinopteri > Syngnathiformes > Fistulariidae > Fistularia > Fistularia tabacaria. The sequence continues at coordinate 19,784 of CAAKHD010000873.1, read as the reverse complement.
GTAGTCAAAACAAGCAGATAATTCAGGCTCATCCAAATCCTCATTATCTGGACTACTGTGGCTGTACCTTAACCTTCTGCGCTTTTACCAGTGACACAGACAAATGTATAACCCCTGTGAAATGCCACATCCAGTTTGAACTACATGCATATTGCACACAACCCCCTCATTAGCTAATATATGTTTGGACCAGCAGAAATTGAAATGAATGCAGTTGCAGCTATGCAGATAGTTCAAAACATCCCATTCATCTTTCAGGCCTTGGAGGGGTTGAGCTTTACCAACAGGATTAATTATTTCCTTAATCCTCTCAGATGCTTTTATTTTCCCCCTTTCATGCTGTTGTGTCTTTACATTTACCAATAGCTAGCATTATATACATGTGCTAAGAACATGAAGAGAAATATGACTTTCTAAGATATTGCATCCAGTAATGGGATTTTTTTAAATACTGTAAGTATTTTAAAGAGGTGGGTTAAACGTGGAGTGCATGAATTTGGAATTATGCCGTTTGAAATGTATCTCTGCCATTTTCGTTTGGCCTGTTCTTTCAGCACTTCAACTAAAAACACATTTAAAAGGATGAGAGATGCATTTAAGCTCAAACATGCGCGTGTTCATTAGTGTTACCTGAACCCAAGCTTGGAAACAGATCCCATTTGAAGTGACTTGTTAAGTCTCGAGGTTTTAGCAGCTAATCCCTCCCGACAGCCCTCGACCATGAATCACAGGAGCAGTGGATGATGGTGAGCACAGGAAAGGCTAAGCGTAGAATTCCAAGTCATGACCAGAGGATCTCTTTGTCAGTCAGCGATTACCTTCCACGAATGCTGGTGGCCAGCTTTGTTTAAGAGGGGAACTCTGGGTTGTCCACAGGGTAGCCTCAGGCGTACATCAGCAAAAGGTTTTTAACCTTGAGTGCGAAAGTAATGGTGAAACCGCGAAGCACTGCATCTCGTGTTACCAGCATCTGTTAGGTTTTCAGACACCCCTGGCAATTCTCGGGCCCTCATAAACCTGCAGTCGCCGGACAGGAACTGCAGGCCAGCTCATGACATTGCTGTCAATCTCATGTTCCTCGTACGTTTGGATCCCTGTGGCTCCATGAAGACACTTGACCACCAAATTCTCAACAAAAGGTCGCCACTATTTTCACTTCCATGCTTATTCTTTCAAAGCCTCTCCCATAACACCGATGCTAGCATGTCATGCTGTGTCTGTACGGTGTCCTTGAGTGTTTAATAAGGCACCTTAAATAAAATGTGTTATTTTGTCAAAAGTGAAATCAGGAAGACAATTCATCAGCAACCTTCTTTTTACTGAAAGAGCTGCACAAATAGCTTTTAGTTGCCAATTATATAGAAATCAATTAGAAAGTGACTTACATTACTCAAATGACATCATGGCCGAATCACCAAAATAACATATTCTTCAGTACAGCATGATGACCATTTTGAAAATTATTTCTCCCGTTTTTGGTCAAATGTATGATTAAGCAGGGTTTGCTTAACCTGTCAATAACAATAGAGATTGAATTATCTAGCGTATTAGCTCAGCCTGCGCTTAAGAAAACCCGTTGGCTCATTGTGGATTCCACTGTAGCGCTTGTCAACTGGCCAACATGCCAATTTTCAGGGCAGTGGTCTACAAAGAAATTGATAAAACAGTGGATATCCACTTTTTCCACTTGATTTGTTATCTTCTGGGACTGGAAATCCACGGGAACATTTTTTGAAATCAGGACCTGTGTTCCACAGCACGACAGGTGCACAACAGAGCGAAACAGTCCTTTTGTTAATGTTTATGAGAACGGCGGCCTCGTGGCTTGTTTTTCACACGCAGTGTCTTCAGAAACACATGGTTGAAAACGGTATTGTCTGTCTCAAATTAGATGTGATTTCATATTTGGTGTTTGTCAGACGTGGATAGAAAAATAAGATAAGGAACATTAGAACTATGCATTCTTCAAGCTATATTGTCTTTTTCCCTGTAGTTCACATCAAAATATAGCTGCTGCTGCTGCTGCTACTATTTAAGCTACGTGAGAAGCATGATAAGCCAGACATCCAGAGGACAAATAAAATAAAATGTAGACAGGGTATTTATTCATTTAAATATGATTTTTACTTCTTTTCTCTATAATGAAAGCCAAACGAGAAGAGACACCATATAATACCCGGCTCCAGAATAATCTGGTCAATGCCATTTGTTTCCATTTAGCGAGAACCATTCAGTGAAGTAAGGCTGTTTTTGATGGCAAAGAACCGGCCTCGAGGGAACAAACAAAGGCCTCCATTGAAAGTTCCAAGGCCCCCTTTCAAATAAACCCGGCTTTGGCAAGCCGCTCTGATTTGAGGAACCGATCTTTGATTAGACAAAAGTGCATTCTTTAATTATTAAACTCCCTCATTGCAAGGTGAGCTGGAATTTTCAAATTTTGATAACCAACATCACCGATTTGAATTTTTTTGAATTTTTAGTTGTTTTTTTCCCATCATGAGATACTTTGATAGATTTTGTAACTTTTTTTTTTTTTGCGCATTAGTCACATTGTTTTAGATATTCCTGTGCAAACATGTGGCATGATACGGCACATGTGCATGTGATCGTATGTTTCTTTCCCCCCCTTATTAAGTCATTTTAGTGCCTGTACTAACAGAACGTGGCATGGATGGAGGATTCTGAGCCAGATTTAAGCAGAAGCCTTATTCCGTCGAAGAAAAGCAGATGCTCCATCGAATATTTTTGGATCCAGTTCTGAGACAAGAGAGCTGTTGAACTTGCCCCCTCAGTCTCATTTCTGCCCTTCTCCGCCTGTTGCCCCCCTCTGCCCTCTCATGCGCCCTAAACATTGGTGGAGAGTCTGCATGCCTAGATAGTTTGGTTATGTACCGTAATAATGAACAAGTGGATATTAGATTTTGATGTTGCCCTGCTTTCATCCTTATTTAATCCAGATGTTTTATGCAACTTTCCTACTTACAGAAATAACAAGAACGTGGCGGACAAAAATTGATCAAAAGTGAATTCTACACTTAAAGCATTACCACTTCATTTTGTGCCACATTATACTCACTGATGGTTTTCAAGTACAATCTTGAGCCAGTGTCCTAATCCTCCATGCATCTTTATTCTACGATTATCAGATTAGTGGAACTCGAAATGCGCATTCATTTAAATACACAAGAGGCATCATTCAGAAATCTGTAGACTTCATATTGTGAGGGGACGCAATTGGCGAGGAGAATAACCTCCAAGTCTGGCTCTTTCTTAATTAGCTTGTAAGATCATTTCCCCGCTGAATTCAAGTAGTAATTGTAACAGCTGTTCCCGCACCGCTAGCTAATTTAAGTTCCGCTCGGCAAACTGAACATCTGTCCGTTTGTTTCACTTTGAACCGCATACACATCCTGTCACAAGATTCCCTCCATAATGCGCTCATACTACACTTTTTAATGCATCACAGTTTGCCGTAATTGTGGATGAGATGAGTCACGTTATCTAAAGAGGTTCTTACAGGTTTCTGTCTGTAATGAACATTCAAAGAGACTGAAGGGGAACTGGCAGAAAGGACTACAGTGTAAATCACTGCTTCTGCCAATATCACATTTTCAGCATACTTCATTAACAGTGTGAAGTTGATTTATTGCTAAAAATTGAAAAAGCTCAGAATCTGAGCCCCAGGAGATGACGGGGAAACACAGCATTTTCAACTCTGTCTTGCAGTCTTGGGTCGTCATACGAGAGGATTACACTTTGAGTCATCCACACCGGAGTCATCTGCGTACATGTCAAAACCAAAGTAGCAAAAAACAAAACAAAAAACCCTACCAATTCAGAGTTTTCGTGTTAATATGCATGCACGTTTTGACAGAAATCAAACTAAAACTCGGTTAATGAGGAAATCAGTTTGAGGTGGGTGGTCATCTTTGACTGAAACTGCTTGTCAGTGGGACTACATAATTTAATCCCCACCACCACCACCTGATATTGTGCTATCATCCAAAGCGTTTTTCTTAAGGCTTCCAAGGTTTCTGGATATTTCTTGAACATGACAAACTGCTAAGCAATGGCTAATTTGTTTGCATCTTGCCAAAGAACCAAAGAAGGAGTATTTATAGACATCACTTTCATCTTAGTCTTTGGAAAGACTAAAAGTTTTGACATCTCCCAGCAAATAACACCAGATATTGTGAAAATATCTAACTATTTTCCCAATTAGGAGATCCCTGTCAATGACAGTGGCAGTAAACAGATCAATAAATGTCATTAAAAAACATATTTCTGCCTGAACTGGTCAAATATTGATGCTGTTCCATGAGAAGCGCACATTGAGACTGCTAAGTCATCCAGTCAGCTATGATTTGCATCTCTCCGTACCTGCTGTCTTGGCATCTTGCACACACACACACACACACACATGCAGTGACCGGACTGTAAAATGGTGCTGACACTGCTCACTGGACACACGCACACACACACACACACACACACACTCCTTCTCTCTCTCTCTCCTTGTCACAGTTGGGCATCAGGGCAAGCTTGCAATTAGCACAAGGATGACACTTTTCTCTGTTTATTCATCATGTGGAAAAGCTGCAAGGTGACTCAGTAGGTGGCTTCACTCAATTTGCGCGCATACACTGACACACATGGCCACGCAATCAAGTACACACTGGACCTTGACAGATGTCACGGTGGCATTCAGCCCACACGTTGCTCTCGCCACTTCTCTCTCTCCCTGTCACACACACACACACACACACACAAACACAAACACACACACTTTTAGCACTCATGCTTAGTCACCTAACCCATCTGCCGGAGTCGTCCGTGTGCTGGACAGTGGAGTAATTAGCTTGTTGACGTCACACAGCCCGCCGAGTCCTCAAGTTAAAAAGAACCCTGATAAGAACATGATGGCCGACAGATGCCACACAGAGTCAGGCTTCCGTTTACGGATGGATGGATGAAAGGAAAGGGGGGTTTCAGGCTCCGGGGCTTCAGGGCTCCAGGGCTCCGTGGTCTGTAACTTCTGTTTGTCTGAAGAGCCGAGGGTGGACTAGAGTTTCATGCTTCAATTTAAAACATTCAGACGTGGAGTTACCCATTCATGTGCTTTGATTAGCTTTCTCAGTCCCGAAACAAATAATGTTCATTTTGAACAGGCACTTGAGCCCAGCAGCAGGACGTCTTCGTGAAGGTCGTCTCGTCTGAAGAGCATCGCGCTTATTTATGACAAAAGACTGTGATTGCCTCTAAGCTTATATAGCTAAGCAGGCTATTTGTTGTGGGCTTTTTTTTTCTGTTTGGGGGGGGGGGGTTAAACAACAATTCCATCAGCAAAGATTTGGCAATCTACGGTCTTACATCATTTCACAAATTCCTGCAGGGTAACATTACACAGAGCAGGGTAATTGTGAATGAGAAATTTCAAGCGACCCACAATGAGTTGTTTTAATCAAATATAAGAATATGCAGAGGTGAAAAGGCGTTTGTCTTTGTAGAAGCCATTGGCATGATTGACATCATCACTGTGTTTGCACCACCAAACTCTTTCAATTGGAAAGGGAAAAGAGAGCTGGGCAATAGTTTGTGTTTACCAGGTACAGTGGGACACATATATCCTCCTCTTGACATGCCAAATTTGATGATACAGTTTAAAGTCTCTGGCATAAAGAAATGGGAAACTTGTTTTTGGAGCCAGAGCCGGAAATTATAAGTTACAATTACAGCATGATGCAAAAGTCCATAGCTTTAGAGAATAATTCCACCCAGTCACATGTGGCACGTTGTGTGCCTGCATTTGAGCATTTGTTAAATATGCTTAACTAAGCTACTCATACTGGCATAATCTGCCTGCACAGATGGTCGACATACATATAGAACGAAGAAAAGTTGTGTGTGCGCACGATCCAACACAGCCCTGGAGAGGCAAACCCAGATGTAGTTTACATTTAGTCACCCATTTGCTTTCAGTCATCTCGCTGCAAGTTTGGCTCTTTGTGTCCACACCTTCTTCCGCTGCCCTGAACGAGTTTGTCGGATTATATTCAAAGATTGCTGAAAGGATGGGTAGCGGATTGAAATCATTTTAGGCAGTGAGGACCACAGCAGAGTAGAGATGTGTGTACTCCCATGTCTCACAGCATTCATTATGCATTCTTATGATTTTCACCTCTGTAATAACAGTAGTAGACAATAATAAGCCTAATTAATTAATGTATTTAGACAAAGTCCCTGTTTTAGGATCCCTCTCTGATTATGCACTCAGAGCCTCACTTAAAGTCTGTGAAAAAAATGACTTACATTTTAATGGGACCTTGAAGAAAAATCCTATGTAATTAAAGATTCAAAAGTAGCACTAGTAATGCAGATGGTTTGATCATAATATTTCTGTAATGAATTTTTTCATCACTAAAAGTCTATTTGAGAGGATTTTAATGTTGTAGTGTTTCAACGCGGGGCCAATTTTCGATACTTTGGGGAGACTAACAGTCATTTCGCCACATCAGATTTTATATCACAAGCACTTTCTGCACAAAATGCATAACGTCTTCTCTAAATGAAACTACTTTGGGCTTTTTATGAAGCACACTATTGGAGACCATTTACACTTCTTGACTTTCCTGCGCTGGAGCCATTACATGAATGAAAAGAAATTCATTATTTGTTACTTATGCAGTAGATTGAGATTATCCACTCCTTAGTGTTTCCCTGATGTGTCTCTTCTACTCAAAGCTTCAGTATCTAGGCAGCAAAGCCCCGCCAATCAGTATGATAGCCAGTATTTTTCTCCAGTGCCCAGTGAGCAATGCAACCTCTGTGTCAGTCAGAATAACACCAAAGCTTTCATAAGATGGGAAAAACAACAAGGCCGGCTTCAGGCTTGTGATGCTTTGAGCAATAGTTACCTCATCCCGGCAACATGACTTTGCACTCTAACAGTGCCATCTATTCAGGCGTAAAACTTTAAGTGCATTTGTGCAGTGGCAAGAATGATTCAGTCATGACATTTCCGCTCGCTGGGAAGGATCTGCAGTGGTTGAGAGGCGAGTTAGAACTGGGCTACGCAGAAGAAGAACTCATTTGACAGAATCTCACACTCACACAGTGAGCTAAAGTCCGAGTGAATGATTTCACGTGAAGCACATTGGTGAAGCCCCTTACTTTGACTCTGTATTTCAATGGTTCTGGGTGAAAAATGAATACAGGACGAAGAGTTGGTCTAGCCGTTATCTCTCCATGTTTTCCATCCACATTTGGTGCACCGCCGAGCAGTTAAAGTCCGCCAGAGCGCTTCTATTTACAACTTCTAAGGCTGTATTTATATAGCACCATTCGCTGGATGGACTAGGACTACCTCAGGTGTTTCACTGATCCCCAAAACAAAGCAGAATAAAAGCAATAGGGACATGCCATGTCGAAATGATCAGGAGTTACACACAATCAAAAATGAAACCAAGAAAACGCATTGGTCAATCAGCACAGACTGCAAGGAAATTACCTGAGCTGATGCAAAATAGAGAAAGTAAATGACTCAAGCAGTATTTCTTGTCTGGCAGCACTGTGTTTTATAAATGGTCAACATACTTGCAAATGGAAGCGTTTTCTGTTTTAAATATTCGGTCAATATTGCAAGACAGATGTACTTCATTTCAGAGAAAGTCATACAAAAATTGGGCCGAGTCATTTATTGGTCTTTAATTAGAATTCAATTACAATTTAGGTGGTGTGGTCAATGCACTGATTTCAACACATGACATCACCAGCAACAGTAGCTCACCATCACGCAGACATTCAATGTTTAATTGAAAATGAAAATCACATTTTCATTCAAATACTAATTTAATCTGGCGCCAAACTCCAAAGAAGCACTTCAGAAAACTGAAACTTTCCGGTTGTTTGCTGGGTGCAGGGCTTTAGTCGCTTAACACTGCAGGTTTTGTGTCCTACTGCCTCAAAGTTTTGTGTCCTAGTGCGTCATACTGCACTGTACACAATAAAGATCCCTGTGAAAGTCCTGTATTAGCTGATAAAAACACGGACACTGGTATATCAGTGGGTTACCTCAGCGGTCAGAGAGTAAAGATTTAACCTCCTTGGCAGAGGCAACACTATGAATACTGATAGAATGTAATGTATATTTAAACTGTATTCATTCATTATGTACACATGCTACAAGCACCACATTCTCTTGTGTCATGTCCTTAATCATGTAAGCTGCTAAATTGCAGAGTAGCGGAACCAGATTCGTAGTGTTGCTTTTCCTTAAAGCGGGTTAATAATATTTGTTTCAGAGATACATGCGAAAAATTTGCAAGAGGACCACTGCAATGTGGAGAAATAGTTTTGCATGTCTTCTTTTTGTTATGACTGCATTATTTTAGTATCTCGTGCATTAATGTTGTGCTGCTTGCAGCAATAAATTGCATCAGCATGCTTTGCAGAACCACAGGATGGAGACATTTATGCAGAACCACATGAGACAGTTCAGCATGTTTCTCCGAAATGAACCTTGACATGTAATTCCCCCTCACCTTGGCACCCGAGCCTGTGTTAGGCCTATCAATAAGGGTTCCATTTAGCTCAGAGGTCACTCTGATCCTCAACTTTAATAACTGCCAGTTGGTCAAAAACGGCTGCTAGATTTTTTTTTTTTTTCTCATTTCCACCCTGTTTATCCCCCTTTGGGTAATGTGTTGTTGACTAAGCAGCCATTCAGCATCCGTTTTGGGTCACCTATTAGTATCCTCTTGACTACTGGCACTATTAGCTTCCCTCTGGATTCTTCCACTGACCTCCAGTAATCTCCTATCCATCGCTCCAAATCAAGGCTTGGGTCACTCTGCCCAGGCCCAGCGGGCATCACTCGTTAAACCGTGAAGTTTCAATCACTGCTTGATCCGTTTTATTCAATTTCAAGGGTGTGTGTGGCGGGCCAGTGCCCCAGCTGCTACGCTCTAGAAATTTGAAATGCATCAACCGTAAGCTCAAGGCTCCCCTCTTTGTCCCAGCGAGGTGGGATGGAGATGAATTTAGTTCAAAGGAACGTCAAACCCTATCACCGTACCTCTAAGTTTCCTTGGTTTGGTCAACAGAGCTCTTTCTTTTTCTACTTTCCCCCCATCGTTTTTATTCCAAACACACTGGTCCAAAAATAGCATGGCTAGAAACACCATTTTACTCTGCTGATAAGGGGAACAGACCACCTCTGGCCACAGAAAACAAAAACTCAAGCACATCTACTCGGAACAATGCTCGACGGTCACAGTTTGTCCCGGGCAGATATTTTGTTATCCCATAATGTCACTTATTGGGGGATGTTATGCCATTGTCATTGTTTTTCTAAGAGGAAATATCAGCTGTGTGATGTCTCACAAGTTTTTTTAAAGCAAATAATGATACAGTTAAACGTATTACTCCATTTGATGGTAGATTACGTGCACGTGTATGCCTGTTGTAGGTCGCTTGCTCTGTTTTTCCTGCTCAGATATTGCAGTCCATACCTCTGTGCTTACATCACATCAATAACAAGCCCATTTACTGAGAGGAGCTCCCCTGACCCGACACGTTGAAGGTGCAGGCAGGGGCATCGACTGTGCTCTCTAGATTCCCGCCATATTCTTTTAGAAAGTTTAATCAGAATGATAAATCTTCCTTGCTTAAAATGATGGTAGTTTAGGTTGAAATTATGGATTGATTTATTTCTTCATGCTTCATAAAATGTTGCATTGTCTGCAAAGTCAGTATACTTTCTACTATTTGACTGGTGCATAGTGCACATCAAGAAAACAAATGCGCAGTTTGCTTCATCAACGTAGCATGCTAAATGAACCAAGATAAAGGCTTGGTATGTTTTGTGTTATCAATTAATATCACACCTGCTTGACTACAAGGGCTTTGGTGGATTTGGCCTTGTCGTTGTCCTCCTCATAAGCATTCTCTATGTAAGTCTCAGAAAAGCCAAGCTTGCTTTTCAGGTTCCAAAAAAGAAAGAGTTTTTGTTTGTTTTTACAGACAGCCAAGCTGGTTAAAGAACTGATTTTTATTCAGCAGATGCCATGTTGTAAGGACGGGCTTTAGTTCTCTGCCTGAGTCCAGCCGGTGCTATCGATGTCATTTCTTTTCATTTTGTTTGTCAACTCAAACTTTGTGACTCAACCTGAGTGGAGCACAGGAGCCATTTTGGGACTGAACCCAGACACAATTGTGAAGACTTGGATAAGGTGAAACAGGGCTTCAACTGTAGTCTCTTCTTCGGCGACTTTCATGTCAATTCAGGCTGAAAGACTGTGGACTCGAGGCTGGTATTTGATATACAGGGACTCAGCTAGGAAGTGCAGGAGCCCTGCTCTGCCTAGATCAAACTGTTTATTATTCGAGAGACTTAAAACCAACTCTTAAAAAAAAACTAAACTACATTTCGGCCCAGAATAAACAAACAAACAAAAAAAAGTAGTAATTTAATGATAAAAGCGTGGACATTTCTTGAGGTCAAATTGAACCTTGTATGGTCTTAAGCCATCCTGCTGTTGCTTTGGCAGCTTTTTGGAGTATGGGACCATTTTCAGTACCAAAAGTCCATAAGAAGGTGTGCCAACTATTAGTCACTCCCCATTAAATGCCTTGTACATTGGACAACCGGTCTATTGATGAAATTGAGCTAGCTCTGCAGTAATTTAATAGTTTGTTGGCCGGTATGTTATAATGGGAGTGCAGTACTTTTGTATGCCGTTTATTATCATTCGTGTTTGCAGTAAACTTATCAGCTAAAAACAACAAAAACAAAACGCACAATCACATTAAAAAAAAAAGCTGTGCCATATTTTCCAGTGGCAGGTAATATTCCTACAAGTGCATCCAAGTAGAAGATAAAAATGTCATGTTAACATTTTTCTGGGTCACAGATAAAAGGCTGCATGCAACACCAAACCGCCGCTGTGCTCGCTTCGAGCACCAAACCTCAGACTGAAAAAAACAATGTTCACAAAAGGGTCTACCTGTTGTTTTGCATGTATCTAATATTATCACTGTATAACGCTGGCCTCCCTTTGTTACCGCTATAGTTAAATAAATGCTACAACCTTTTTTGTAATGCTTAACTAATAATGATTAGTTGTAGTTGTAGTATTTTCACCATCATGCTACCGTAGGTGGATTGCTTTCAATGACAACAGGCTTCATTAACAGATTCTAGAATCGATTAGAGGGTTGCTGAAGTGATGACCTACCCCCATCTTCTCTTGTTTTGTTTTTTTTTGTCTCTCCTCAGCCGGGGAAAATTGCCACGACTTCCATCCCATGTTCTTCACCCACGATCGCTCTTTTGAGGAATTCTTCTGCATCTGCATCCAGCTGCTCAACAAGACCTGGAAGGAGATGAGAGCAACGAGCGAAGACTTCAACAAGGTGCGCCTTGTGTGTTTTGGAAGGTGGGAGGCTGGGATGAATCATCCTCGCCCAACAGGCTACTTCTCAGGAAAGGGGGTTTGAGTTTTCGGTGAACTCAGGTTGGAAATGTTTGACAAAATTAGTCCTGTTGTCAGTATCTATGATAGATTTGCTTTTTTTTTTTTTTTTTTTTTTTCAAGGGCTAGTGATGGCTTAGTGAAACCTTGCTCTGATGAAAGGTGCAGTTTACAGAACACTGCTCAAGCCTTTCTGCACTTACTCTGAATTGTTTTTTTTTTTTTTGTGAAGGGGCAAAACTTTTAAAAAGGAGTTGGTTGCTGGTTTTTGAAGGATTAAAATTATTCAGCTCTTACTCCAGATAGACATAAGAAATAACAAACGTGGTCAAATGATGTGCTGACACACGCCCTCACTCCATAAGTACAGTATTATATAGAGAGTTGATCAAATACTATATTATTTTTTTTTTAGAGACAATTTGGTTTCCAATTTTTTGGAAGCGGCCCCTGGCCTGGAAGCCAGGAATATGAGCATGTTTTCTGTGTTTCCTCCCTCCAGGACTGAAAGGGAACTGCAAAGACATCCCGGTAGCTTTTTTTCTGTGCTTTGAGTTTCCCGACGTTATTTTCCATTTGCTGATCCCCCATTTGCCGAGCTACTGATTAGTCTCCTACATCTTCATTTGGAGCTCATTGCGCTCTGGATGAAGATGAAATACCTCCTGTGAGCTGGCAAATGTTGACTCGCTCACATAGTCAACGTGCGTTCGCACTGGCAGACAGTGAAAGTAATGAAGTGTTTATGACCAGCGTTGTGTGTTGTGTATCCAGTTGGCCATCAGTTAAAGAAATCAACAGATGTTCTCATATCTGTGCCTGATTTGTCAAAATAATTATGATTATCTTGTGGTGTCAAACAACAAATGCAGCTACACAGGCAATAAGACACCCTTCTACAGCCATCACTTCACATGCATCACCTTTTTTTCTTTCAACTGGGCGCAACTCTCTTTCATTAGCTCTGAGAGCGCCTCACATCTCACAAGAAAAACTACCTGGCTGATTTGTACGGTAATTTGATCTAAAGGTGTATCGTCAGCTGCAGAAAGCACACGGTCAGTTTTCAGGATCCCAAGGGGTGTGTGTGTGTGCGTGCGTGCGCACATGCGTGCGTGTGCTTGTGTTTGCGTGCGTGTCCGCGTGTTCTCCTCTGTCTCCTCATCACCACAATTACAGCAGTCATCTGTGAACAACAAGGGGCTGATTAGGACGTTGTCTTCAAATATATTATTTACGCCAAAGTCACAATCACAGTAATTACTTTGAGCCTTTTGTAAATCTTAGTACATTTGATAAATTAACTCATTTGCATTTTCTCCTCCCAGTATCTTGCACACCAGGGTAGAAACGACCAATATGGCCTATTCATTAAGGACAATGTACTAAGCAGACAAAGCGCGTTCGTTTGCTCATTTAAAAAAAAACAAACCCGTGCAACCGTTCATCGATCACCTTGCACATTATGAGAGTCCTTGACCAGTCATCAATGCGTCTCAGTGAGACTGAATGTTTCACGTTTCGGCATTTAAACATGCTGAAGTGACCAACGCCACCCAACGACTGTTAGCAGCCTGCCCTAGTATCCATTTTATTGTGGGAAAAGGCTCTTGGATACTGTTGATGGTATTCATGAAAAAATGTAAGCTTATCAGTAGTTTTGTGCTTTCTGAGGATACGGTGCTGTCATATTTGAATTTACTGATACAGAATGTTTTTACACAAACCTCATATGAAATTCCCCGCGCGAGCGCAGCATTCTCCTGCCGGCCTGCTGGCCTGAACTAGATGCTAAAAATTTCAGCCATTTCTTGATTATCCGTCGAGGAGCGGCGAGACCGGCTTCAAGTCCCCGGGGATCGGTGTGTCACATCTCATGTTTAATTGTTCTTCTACTCCTGGGGAAATCCAAAACCAGTCAGGCAGCCATCCCGTTCTTCCCTCTGCTCTCTTTCCTGTGAGAGTCACTTTCGATAGAGTTGCGATAAACAACGTTCTGCTCCCCAACCTCATCTCCAATCGCACGTTCCTCTGGCTTGGAATTCCGGCAGCAGCAGCTTGTCGATAGTAAGACCGTGTCGCCTCTAGGGCTTCCTATCAGCCAAACAGTGCATGTGGAGCTCTGCGCTTTCAATTGCGAGCACAATCTCAGTTCATATCCACTGTGAATGCAGACACACCCTGGAGACAGACCTTCTGATGATATCTGAAAGTTGTCACTTCTTTCCAAACCCCGTCAACAACAAAGTTGACTTGTTTTACGGAACCGTAAAAGTGGTTGGGTGACAAACGTTAAAGGATTGGATAAATTATTGACCACTGGTTGCCGTAGTGACTAGATAATGACGGAAAACAGGAAAAATACAAACATGAAATGATTTGTGTTACAGTCCAAGCACTGACAAATGTTTTCTGGTCAGTAAAATGATGATGTGTCTGGTATGTTATTAATAGAGGAAATGAACAAAACTACCTCATATTTCATGACCTAACAGTTGGCAATGCACAGCACTCATTGAAAGCAGTTTCATCGAGGTCTAATGGAATTGGGAGGAAAAAGAAAAACATTTTAGATGTGTAAAAAATTACGGGTGTGTAAAATTACGATGCTTTGCCCACTGTGAGACTGCCCAGTTAATTCCAAATGTAAATCAAGGAAGATTATCTGGGTTTTTATTCTGTTATAATATTAGAATTTGTTAGAGGCACAGATGGTCTCGGCCATTCTTTGGCACGTCCAACTGTCTGCAGCCGTGTCCCCATGAATTTTACCTCTTTTGTTGAAAAATGCCACCGTAGCATTGATTCAAGCTGTTTTGGCTTGAATTGGTAATTTGCACCGTCTGATCCCCGGCTTTTACCCACTGACCATTGTAAAATCTGGAGACTCCTAAATCTCAAGGCTCAACAGTATTGAAGGTCGGCTTTTGTGGGTAAGATACTGTGCAAATGTGGCAAATCTCACGGCTTCTGGTCTAAAGATGCATGAAGATTGGCTTTTTTAATGGCAACCTCTCTGTAATTCAGTCGAGTATCAGCCCCTTCTTAGCTGATTAGTCATGTAATTGCTTATCAGGGTCTCTGTGCTTAGTTAGCTCATTTGGTTATCATTTGTTATTTATCAGGGCAGAATGAATGTGACAGACACGGTTGGTTCGATAAGCACGACATCTCAAAAGATTCTTTGTCTTTTCACAAGCTTGCCTTCACTTGAAGCTTGAAAACCTTACTTGGAAAATACGTTTTTTTTATTGCTTTATTCACCGCACAGATTAGATAAGTCTTTGTGCAATCATATTTGTGCACCCCAGCCCTGCTTTCCAGATCAGGAAATAGAAGTGATGTAAATAACTGTGCGATTCCACGTCCAGTATTACGTGTCCGTCCTCTGTAGGGTGTTTTCGGATAATAAGCCCTGTCGAGGATAATTCTGAGGGTGTCCACTTCAAAACACAGCCAGTGCACTGCTACATTACCCTGCAGCTGCTACAGTAGCCGTCAAACACTGGCAGCGTCGAGCTCTCTGTGGTACAGAATACTAAATCACCTTGTTAGAGTGTGTGATCATTTCCTAAATACTGATGGCTCTCTTAGTGGCTGGCTCTTCTCTTCATGGCTGACTGAGCATTTGTTTTGCATAAACAAGCATCCAATACATGAATTCATGCTTGTTTAAGACAAAAGGCACAAAGGATTAAATGAAGCTTAAAAACACTAACACTGGCACACTCTAAACACACACGCATGCATGCACACAGACACACACAGCCTATTTTTTTAATGTAGTGTTTATTGGATGGCTCTAAAAATGTATATGTGCTGTGCACCTTCCGATGGAGGCAAGTCTGATGCTCCCAGGGCACAGCATGGACCGCCAGGCAACCGTTTCCCCTGTTTCCATAGCAACCCCTGTCCATTTACACTGATGCGCCGCTCCTCCCCAGCTCTGTTTGGGAAGATGGAGCCACTTCTCCGCTGCATGTGTTGTGTTTATGTGCGTCAACGCTTGTGTGTGTCTAACAGAGACTCTGCCGTGTGTCTCTTTAGACAAAGTCTGTGCTGAGAGCTCCTCCGCCTCCTTTCCTTCCCCACAAGAGGAAGAAAGCCTCCATCCTTGTTCCACTCAGGCACTTGGAGGAAAAAATAAGAAAAAAAAAAAAAAAACACTGACTGATGTAGCGACTTGCAGACACTCACGATACCCCCTCCTCCTTCTCCTCCTTCTCCATTGCTCCCTCCCCCTCTGTCTAAACCTCTCTCTCCACTCATCTCTCCCACACACACACGCTGATCATGTGATCCGCTTGGTGCGCCACAATTGGCGTCTCTGATCATGGCGTGCGTCCAATCAGGGCATAAGCCCAGAGATCAACATAAGCAAAGCCAAACCGCCTGCCTGATGCTCCTCGAGTCACAGAGGGAGAGAAGAGGCAGATAGAGAGGCATACAAAAATATCATAGTACAGAAAGTCTGTGTAGTGTTTTTGATAAATATCACAAGTCTGTTTTTTTTTATATATATGTATAAGTTAATTTTAAAATAATCCAAAGGGAATTTTCAGGATCAGACAGCCAAGAGAGGAAGAGGCAAAAGGAGGAGGTGCACGAGCCGTGTTGTCAGATAATTTCTCCATCATCACCGTGGCTAACACAAAAGCTATCTGTCAGCCACAATCCGCTAGACTGCTCTTCTAAGGAGCCATCTGCTCCCTCCATCCATTCTTGCATTCTGCCGGGTGCTAAAAACTCCTTCCCTGTCAAAAACACGAGGATTCATCAGTCACTGTGGAGAGCATCACACCATACTTAGAACCATGGAGGTGACATGTAAGTATTGAGACTTAAATGAGAGAAAGTGGTTTTCAATAAGCAGGGATAAATAGAGCGAGGGGCGGGGGGTTGGAGGTGGGGATGGGGGGCGGGGGGCGGTGGGGGGGGGGGGGGGGGTGGGTTGGAGAGGGGGGTTTTTTTTGTGGTGTTCGCGGGTAGAACGGAGTCGGG
>CAAKHD010000872.1:19720-33998 GCA_901007705.1 Fistularia tabacaria | reverse complement strand
CTACACTCTTTCCCTACACGACGCTCTTCCGATCTGTCCCGGGGCCTTTCGAGCGGCGAGGTACGGAGCGTAAACAAAAGCCCCCCACCGTTTTCCGTTAGCAGGATGTTTGGCTAATTTGCTAGCTCTCTGCTAACGCCATGCTAACGGCTAAGCTGCTAGCATCGAGGAGGAGGAGGAGGAGGGCAGGAGGAGGAACGGGACTCATATTTACGCTCGGCGTTTATTTGATCGCTTTTATTCCACTTTTAACAACGCTAGGAGAACCCCTCGACGCAGAAACACGCGTTATCTGCGAAATGTGGCGTCAGTAATTGGGTTTTTCTCACCGCCCCGATACCCCCCCCCCCCGAACACTTTAGCTAACTGGGTGATGGGATGCTAGCAGAGCTTGCTGAGCGACATGTAACAGGAGCGTTTGTTAGACGACCGACCCACTGGCTCATAACGCAAAACCTCTTGTTTTTCCAGGTTGTCGACCCGAAATCACCGGTTTCCGGCAGAGGGGGAGGACACAGGCCCCTCCGACCCCCCCAGAGCAGGGATTTTTAGTCTTTTCAGGGCGCTTCGGACGCGCGGATCCGCCGGTAAGATTGCTAACATTCCCCGTTAAACGTCAAACCCGACATTTAGCTTTCCCTCCTAAACCGGCGTCGTCGTATATTTTGGTTAGCAACACGCTGTTAGCAAACACAAGTTAAGAACACCTGTAAACTTCTTGATAACGTTTTATTTTTATTTCGGGGAGGGAATTCGAGGCACATAAACACAAACATCCAGTCAAATTAATGTTATTCTGTCAAAGGGCGGTGCTAGATATTGTTAGCCTGCCCTTCATGCTGGCTTTAACATATAATACTTCTGATAAATGTGTTCTTATTTCAGGAGATGTTTAATATTCTCCATTTTGGAAATAATAGTGATATTCTAAATATTTAAACACTAGCTTGAATAATGAGGGTCCGGTGGACGTTTTCCTACTTTCCAGTCAGATCTCGATAAAATAAATGCCTTCTGTCTGAAAATATTGAATCACATTACTTGGCGCCGGCCGAACCCAAAAAGTGTCATTAATTTGTCATAAAGTTGCCACAAACATGCCTCAGGATAAATTTTTCCACCTATTTGTTCCTTGCTTTGTCCAAACACGTCAGTTTCCTATTAATGACAGTTCATCGTTCTTGCGTTTTGACGTCCGCAAATCCACCTCCGGCCCTAATTCTGTGTTTTTACTTTACACTTTCTCTCACCTGTTGGCATAATATAGACGAGCCGCGCTCCTTTAATGACAAATATTTTAAATCAGGTAATGGCCGGTTGCGTATGAATGACGTCTATCTGTTGTTTTTATTCTACATACTTATAAAGGAACACCTGTTGTAGTTTTCTGAGCTTCTTCCTCACCTGGTCCTCCTCCACAAGTGTGAGTTGTACCATTGTTTTTGTTCTGGTATCCATCTTGATCCGATACTGGTGCCTTCTTTACTCCATCTATCAATACTCATTATTAGTCCGATCGGTTATTATCAGTCGTCACAAGGGGTTTTTCGGCCCAAAATTACCTGTATTGCTTTTGTGCCAAAATTCTAATCTTTCCAGTCAGTCACTGGAAGTTCACTGATTCTTTAATCAATGTATTTTTCTCTTCTCTAACCTTGAAAAGTAGCTGTGC
Organism: Fistularia tabacaria; assembly: GCA_901007705.1. NCBI lineage: Eukaryota > Metazoa > Chordata > Actinopteri > Syngnathiformes > Fistulariidae > Fistularia > Fistularia tabacaria. The sequence continues at coordinate 32,326 of CAAKHD010000872.1, read as the reverse complement.
TGGATTCCAAAAATGCACTTTTTTCTTACATTTTCAGGCCCCAAAATGTGTCATTTAACCACAAACCAACATTCAAAAAACTTTTGAGGTGAGAAAGAACACAGTTAAACCAGAGAAAAAAGCAAACGACAGTGCCACGCCGGTTTGCGTCACTTCCTGGCTGTACCTCATTGGACGAACACTAAAGTCTGTCTGCTCACCAATTTTCCAAATGAGAACCAACATCCAACATGGCAGCAGGCGGGAAACATTTAGTATTATGAGCTGGTGCCGTTAATTACAAAGTATTCTTTTGGAAGACGTCCCCCCTGGGTTTGTCATGTGCCGACTCAGGGTGGGCTTTAGTTTTTCTCCTTCGCCTCTTCCTCCTAGGTCATCGGCCGGTTGGCCCCACCAGTTCAGAAAGTCATCCGGAGGTGATGAATCCAGGCTGAGAAGCAGATCTGTCTTTCAAAATCTCCTTTATTCACTTTACAGAGCTGCAGCTGAAGTTTAAGGTCAAAACGAGGCTGATGTTCTTCAAACAAAAGGGAAGCGGCTTCATCCAAAAGCTTTCCTCTTTGTTGAGTCAAGATGGCGATAACGTCTAACATCCATCTCTTGTGTCTTAGACTTTCAAGGGTGTCTGTCCAATATATACCGGTTTCAACTGTGGCCCCTCTCACCGCCACTTCCTGTTTGGTTTATGGTAGCTTCCTTTTCCTCCATCCAGGAGGTCCTTGATGGGTTTTTAAGGGGAACCTCTGTCGGTCCAGTGATGAACGGCAGGTGATGGTTTCAGCCAACTGATGCCCGTTTCCTCGGTGTCTTAACTGGGACGTGGTCTTATTTAAGCTGAGGTCTGGATAAGGATAAGGTCAGGGCCGAAAGGAGGGAGAGGAAGGGAGGGCCGGCAGATAGAAGTGAGATGGATGATGTTTAAATCAGTTGATTCATTCTCAAACATTAAATGACTGACGGTTCTTCCTTTTCTGCTAAGTCTAAAAGCAATGTTGACTCTTTGCCCCCCCCCCCATGCTGTGACATCTGGGTCAGCGACGGGTGACAGAAAGCGGAAATTGAGAAAGCATCGTCCGCCTGTTGCGCTGAAGCAATTTCTTTTCTTTTTTTTTCCTTTTTCTTTTTTCTTTTTCCTTTTTCTTTGGCGGCTTGCCAAGGAATCTCGTCTTACCTGGTGGAGCCGTCAGTCCGTGGGGGAGCGGAGGGGAGGGGTCCTCATTCATTCCTCACAGAGGTTAAGGAATAATTGTGCAACAGCTGCTCCTGCCTTGAAGGCGGTGTGTGTTGGCCAGGAGAAAGGCAGTGACCCAGTTTCCGGGCCGAACGGCGCCGGCTCGCACTTCCAGGCAGAAAATGCTGGATGCGTTATTTTACATCTGGAAAGACTTCACACTTCTTTAAAAACCCAGACCTCGGATCGGAATCAATACCTATGTGATCAATAATGTGCGTCGGTCAATGCCAGCCCTGAACAGGGCGGTGATTATGTGCTTTTATTTTGAAATCCAGTCAGAATCCCACGTAATTGCGTTTATGGTTTTTCCAATAATGGGACATTAAGACAATCACGTCCAGATGAAACTCAGATTAATTGTCCTTCAACGCAACAGGCTTCTGCTGGTCAGACATTGACTGCCGCGAAACCTGTATTGTCTCAAGCTCCGTCCCGCTTTGTGCTTTTAGACCAATCTTTTATTTGCCTCTTTCCTTGGAGGAAAAAAAAAACAGAAAAGCACTCGCTCACATCAAATCAACGACTCAGCCTCTGACACCGTGTCCCCTCTCCCTCCTTATCCTCAGGCGTCCAGAGATCTGCCAGGGCGGAGAAGCGATGGTCGGTCCTCCTCTGGAATAAATCGTCACTCCTCGGAGCAGCTGATGTTTTGGACTCCCAAGGAGGCGAGATCATGGAACACTATAGGGGAACACTACAGACTGTCTTTTTAGCATCCTTTTAGTACTTTGCCTATTTATGACTGGTTTTTATACCCGCACGTGAAGGCCTCGCCCTCTGACAGAGGTCTGAAACGCTCAGCATCTGTGGATTTTAAAAATCTCAGCAGCTGTTTTTCTGGCATTTCTGGACTTCGCGGCGCGGTCGGCCTGTGGCCCTCCGCCACCCAGCTGTCTTTGGAGATGTTCCAGTTCAGCAAGTACCCCATGGACATCCTGGAGATGCTCAGTGGACACCAGGCCCATCAGTTCAAAGGCCTGGGGCTGGAGCGGCAGCTGAGCCACCAGCAGCAGGTCCAGCTGCAGCACCAGCAGCAGCTCCAGCAGCAGCACCAGCCCAGCGCTGACAGCTCGGGCAGCCTCCTGTCAGGCCTGGGCCTGGGGTCGCTGCAGAGCTCGCGGGGCAACGCCTTCGCCGACTCCTCCTCGCTCTTTGCCAAGATGAGCGCACCCCCGCCCTCCATCTCTCACCAGAGCCAGTCGTCGTCGTCCTCGCACAGCTCCAGGAAGTCCAGCAAGATGAGCAGCAGTAGCGGCAGCGGCAGCTCCTCTTCGGGGTACCCCCAGTTCCTGCGGCCCTTCCACCCGGCCGAGGCGGCGCTTGCCCAGGAGCAGCTCCACTCGGGAATGGGCCGCTTTGACTTTGGCGGGAGCGGCGGCAGCGGGAGCGCGGGGGTTATCGGGGGCGTGGTCGCGCCGGCTCCTCCACCCCCGCCGCTGCACCCGGGCCTCTCCGTCCCCCAGCCGTCCCCCGGCCCGTCCTCGTCCTCCCCTTCCCCCTCCACATCCGCCTCGGCCTCCAACAACCCCTCGGGCAGCGCCGCCGTGCCCCTCGTGGGCCAGTCGGACCCCCGCAGCCTCCATCAGCAGTTCAGCTGCATGCTCGCCGCCAACCAGTACTTCCTCTCCAGCGTCCCCCCCAACAGCAGCCTGGAGCAGTTCCTGGTCCAGCAGGGGACCCACAACCACCTGGGCCTGGGTTTGGGTCAGGGGGCCGCCGAGTCAAACTCCTCCCTGGCCCCTCCGCCGGCACTCCACTCCTCGCACGGCCACTCGGCCCCGCAGCCCCAGCAGCAGCAGCAGCAGCTGACCCCCCACGCCTTATCGCACCCCCACACCCACACCCACCACCCCCACCCCCTCCACCCGGCCTCCCAGCCCGCCCCGCTGGGGGGCTTCGACTTCCAGGGCATCCCCGTTCTCTCATCCAACCAGATCGCTTCGCTCATGCAGCAGGAGGCGGGCATCCCCCTCCCGCTGCCGCTGCACCTGTCGCTTTCCAAAGACGACGCTAAGTCAGGCGACAGCTCGTCCGCCTCCATCTCCAGCGGGGGGAGCCGGCGGAAGAAGGCCATGGCGGGCTATCTGCCCCAGAGGAAGGCGGACAGCGCCAGCCACAGCCACAGCCACAGCAGCAGCAGTGTCAGCAACTGTCACAACAGCAGCTCCGGCGGTCACAGCCAGAGTGCCGCCTCAGGGCTGGTGGGCGGGGCCTCGGGGGCCGTCGGCATCAGCGGCATCGGCAGGGAGCCACCGCACTCCTCCCTTCTGTCCTCCTCCTCGCAGCAGCAGCAGCAGTCGTCCTCCGCTGTCTCGTCTTCCTCGTCCGCCCCTTCCTCCTCTAACTCCACCTCTGTGCTCGTCGCCAACGGCAACCAGCAGCTGTCAAAGTCCCAAGAAAGCCACAGCAACAGCGCGTCCGGCCAGCCGGAGCCGGAACCGCTGTACCACTGCGGCGAGTGCGGCAAAACCTTCACCCACCTCTCCAGCCTACGGCGCCATCTCCGCAGCCACGGGCTGACGCCGGACAGCCAGAGCAGGAAGTCGGACTGCACCTCGCCGAGCCCGGAGAGGATCTTCTGCTGCGGCGAGTGCGGGAAGAGGTTCAAGAAGAGGGGCCACCTCATCCAGCATAGCGTCACCCACTCGGAGAACCGGCCGTTCGTCTGCAACATCTGCCAGAAGTCCTTCAACCGCCGCGAGTCGCTGACCCGGCACGAGAAGATCCACGACGAGAAGCCCTTCCGCTGCCCGGCCTGCGGGCGCTGCTTCCGTGAGAGCACGTCGCTGCTCAACCACGCCGCGTCGGGCGCCTGCGGGAAGCCCCCCCGCAGCTCCAAGAACCGACCCGGCGCCGGCAGCGGCTCGTCCAACCCGAGCGGCAGCAAGATGGGGAGCGGCGGAGACCGGGTGGGGATTTCCAACAACGGGGGGATGGCCGGCGACAAGTATGCCACGGACTACTCAAGGAACCGCTACCAGAACCAGTCCTCATACGACGGCGGCGTGGACGACTACAGGCGGAGCCAGTCGTCCTCTCTCTACGCCTCCGAGGGGACGCTCGCCGGCGAGATGACCAGCCAGACGCTCCGAAAAGCCCCCCTGGCTCCCACTCTCCACCCCCACCCTCAGAGCCAGCAGCAGCAGCAGCAACACCACCACCATCAGCAGCAGCCGCAGCCCCACCTGCCTCTCTCCTCCCTATTGGACGACTCTGAGGATGAGGTCACCAGCAGCGCCATGTCCGCCATTGCCGCCGCGGCCGCGGCTTCCTGCAACATTAACACCGAGGGGCGGGACGGAGAGCGGAGGGATATCATCGGGGGCCTGCTGGGGGGGTTGGGGTTTGGTAACCTGAGCGGGCCGTCCTCCGGCCCCGGCCTCAACGGCTCCACCATGCCTCTGACGCACCCCAGCCACTCCCACGGCAAGCCCCGGAGGCCCCGCAAGCCCCGTGAGAAGAGGGACCCCGGCGCGATCGTCAGGAGGAGGCGGAGCCCGGGGCCCCCCGGCGACGGCTCGGAGAGGCCGTACGGCTGCCAGATCTGCGGCAAGCGCTTCCGAAGGGCGGAGACCCTGCGGCGCCACAACCGCGTGCACACCGGCGAGAAGCCGCACGCCTGCGACGTCTGCGGCAAGATGTTCCGCGAGCCCTTCCACCTCACCAAGCACCTGACGGTGCACTCGGGGCAGAAGAACTACAAGTGCAACCTGTGCGGGAAGATGTTCGCCTACGCCCAGAGCCTGGTGCGCCACGGGAAGCTGCACCGCAAGGGGGAGATCGACAACCAGGGCCGGCGGATCAAAGGGGCCGCCGCCGCCATCGGCCAGGTCAGCTCCGGCAGCTCCGACTTCTTCTCGTCCTGCTCCCAGGGAGAGAAGTCCCCCACCTCCGGCACGCCGTCCCAGAGGCTCTACACCTGCACCGTGTGCTGGAAGTCCTTCCGCCACTACTTCCACCTGACGGCGCACCAGCAGACGGTCCACGGTGGCGGCGTGGGCCTGGAGAAGTCCTTCCGCTGCGAGGTGTGCGGCAAAGCCTTCGCCTACTCCAACAGCCTGGTGCGCCACAAGCTTTCGCAGCATGGCATCGACCGCAATGGCCAAAGGGTCAACCACTCGCAGCCCTCCGGGTACTCGCCGCTCTACTATGACGCTGGCTCGGGCCCCGGCTATGTGGGGTCATCTCACATGCAGCAGGGCGCTGCGGGGCAGCAGCAGCAGCAGCAGCAGCAGCAGCAGCAGCAGCAACAGCAGCAACAGCAACAACAACAACAACAACAGCAGCCGCCGCCGCCACAACCCCCGCCGCCGCCGCCGCCGCAGCAGCAGCCCCCAGACCCGCAACAGCAGCTGCAGCACCCTTTTCACTACCGCCCAAAAAACTTCCAGAAAAGACATGGACAGACAAGAAAGCACCGGAAGAAAAAAAGGCGAGTGGTGATTCACAGCATCATGAGGGACGGCAAGCTGGTGGGGGTCCCGCTGAGTAAGGACACGCGGCGGAAGCTGATGATCCTGAGGAGGAAGCGGGGGAAGCTGCAGGCGCAGATCAACCAGAAGAAGCTCCTGGCCCAGCTCAGGCACAAGGGCGGCGCCATGAGGGTGAGGTCATGGAGCGGCGGCGCCGTCCAGGTCGCCGGCCTCACCTCCATGGACGTGCCCATCAAGCGCTTCCCCTGCCCCATCTGCCCCAGCACCGCCTATACCAAGCAGGGCCTCCTGCTGGTGCACCGCGCCGTCAAGCACCCGCCCAGGAACTCGGGCCGCCACGCCCGCCTCCAGTGCCAGGTGTGCGGGCGGCGCTCCGGCTCGCTGCCGCGCGCCCTGAGGCACCGCAGCCAACACCTGAGGCAGGCCGCCTTCCGGTGCCACCGCTGCCGCCGCCGCTTCTGGAACCCGCAGCTGCTGGCGCGCCACAAGTTCTGCTGCCGCGGCTCGGCGATGGCCAGCGGCGGCGGCCACTGGGGACTCGTGGCCAGCAAGTCCCCGCCGTCGGACGGCGAGCGCTCGCCCGTCCAGCTGACCCTGGCGCCGCCCGAGAGGTCGACGGTCCTGACGGAGTACAGCCAGTGAGACGCACGCAAGAAAAAAAAAAACAAACTCTTTTTCTAGACTAGATTGATTTTGATGTTTATTTTTTTTAACAATCGGAACAGCGAGCGACGGCTAGCCAGTTTTTAACCAAGTACCAGGGGGGCGCGCCTGGCCCTCCGCGCCGCACCGCGACCCCCTTAGGAGGGGGAGGAGGCTCCCCCCGCGTAGCTCCCCCCACCTCGGCCTCCCTCCCTCTGTGGCGTTGGCGGTTGTCGTCGTGCGTAACCATGGCTCGGATCTTTAGAAGTGTGGTACTTTTTTTTTTTAATTATTTTTTTATTTCGAAGAAACAAATATATCAGCACCAGATTACTTTCACACTATTTCACCGTTATTTTTTTCCTCTCCAGTAAATAGTCGGTGTCGATTTGACTGTTTGTTTGTTAACCACCCACCTTTTCCTCCCAACACAGAAATACTTTTTTTTTCTTTTATATGAAAGACACCTCGCCCTAAAGAAATATTTATCTGAAGAAAGTAAGTTGTCGGCCGATGAACCGACGAACCTGTCCGTCACCCTGGTGGCGTGCGGGTGACGGGCAGGTCAGACGCTCGCCATTTGTTTGATTCCTTTCACACACTACTTTGGGTTTTAAGGAGGCGCATCTCTTGACGCGTGGGGGGGGGGAGAAGCTAGCCAGGCGGCGTGTACTGTACAATTGGTATTATATTTTATTATATATTGATTATTTGCTGTTTTCTACTCCAAGTATGATTTTCTTCTATCCTTGTGGGGACTGTGAGGGCGGGAGGGAACCAGTCGGGGGCGACGACCTTTGTAAAGCAGCGGGACGAGTCTATGTATCGATGTGATCTGATTATTATTATTATTATTAACCCCCCTCTTGTGAAGCCTCTTTACCTGCTCATCGCACCGTTACGCCCAATATTTTTTTATTCCTATTTTTTTGTAAGGAAAATGCGTGTTCACATAGTTCATTACTTAGGTCCTGTCCAGATGTGTCTTCTCTTTACTTTATCCTCCTCTTGTAAAACTAAAACATGTAATATTATTACTAAATTACTATCTTTTTTTTCTTTGCCTAAAAGTGAGTTGTTGGAAAAATTTTTCCCTCAAATCAAATTAAAAAAGAAAAAAAAAACACAAAAAAACAAATTGAAATGTAACGTCAGTCGATGTTTGATTCTTGAAATGTCCAGCTGGAAGCCATGATGTGTGTGTGTGTGTGTGTGTGTGTGTGTGTGTGTGTGGGTGGTTCAAAACCCTGCAAAAAAAAAAAAAGGGTGAAGCTCAGTTTGAAAGCAAACCCTTTTTATTTTTCAAAGCCTGAACGTCTGCCAGGACCTTCAGGAATCCAGCCAGTGGGGGAACCAAGGGACCCCGCTGTCATTGTTCCCATCAGAACGGGAGGAAGGATGAGGAGGAACCAGCTGTGGGATGGAATATTTGAGTAGAAATAAATCCAAGACCTCTTTAAGCACAGTGCGACGTCCCTCGACAGAGTTCTAGCATCTCCAGGTGAGCAGCTGTGGTGTGGCGAGGAAAGTCCTCTTCCTGTCACTACTTTGACCTACTAATCTTCTCGCTGGTTAACAGGACATTCCTGGCTGATTTGTAGTAAATATCTTACTAGATCTGAAGGTAAGAGAAATCTCTTTTTTTACTTTACCATTTTTCTGCAGTTTATTCAATTCAAAGTGGATTTTTTTGTTTTTCCAACTTTTTTGGAGAGACGAGTCATATATTTATTTTTTTGACTGATTTTGATCTCTTTAGTTGGGGTGACACAGTCCCACACACAGACGAGAAACGTCAAATTGAAGAAAATTGTTCCAAATCCAAGAGTTTTGTTCCTCAGTCTGGTTTTCAATCTCTTAAAAAGCTTGTTTGTTTTGAAACGGCCGTTGAATTCAGACGCCCCTGCGGTACCTGCAAATGTCACCAGATGGCGACATCGAATCCATTTTCGTTTACGATTCACAGTCGACAATTAAAATCAAATAATCGCTTCTACTTCTCATTTGTTCCTTAAAATGTAATTTCCAAAATTTTCAACATTTTCACAGCTTCATAACTCATAATTTGCTCCTTAAAAGACATTTTCCTTCGGTGTCGATTTATTGGTACAACTGTTACGAATTTATCTTCACTATAATACCTCCATCACATGTTTACTCAATGTGGTTGACAAAATTAATGCCCCTTATGGGGCTGCGGAATTTGTCAGACAGTCGCCCTGATAATAGAGATAATAGTATAAATAACTGGACTCCTAACTCAATTCGAGCTTTCCATAGTTTTAAAGACGAGAAAAAAAAATGGTCAAAAAACTATAGCAAAATATTTGTCTCGTTAATTTGTCAAACAACGCCGTTCAGCCTTCGACTTGCAGTACCACAAACCTCCACAAGAGGGCGACGCGGGACACGATCAGACTTTGACAGGAAAACCATCTGCTCGGCGCGCTCCCGCCCGCGTGCCCGCGCACGTCAGGGATCACCCGTCGGCCGCTTCATGCCTGCGCGCTCCCGCCGGGTCCGTCGGGGCCCCGGGCTCCGGAAACGTACCGGAGACCGGAAAAACATGCGGTCACCTGTTGTTAGACCGGGAGTTCACGCATACCACAAATTAGTCAACCGCATTTTACCAAATGCTTATTTCACGAAATCGGCTCTTTAAAGCTTTACGACCAATCGGGAAAAAAGCTCCTTGATATATTTGAAATGAAGAGAAAATATCTCCTCATTTTCACAGGGCAAGATGACGCACATGAAATAAACACATCATTATTTGCAACTCTGTAAATCAGGTTAAACCAGAGTTGCTTTATCTATTTATAAACGTACGTTTCCTCCACAGTGAGCTCACAATGATAAATTCAAAACAAACATAAGTGGTGTTATGGCCCCTGAGGGTTTCCGTAGGAACCGCCCTGCCTGTTTTTTAACATCCTGGCAGATATCCATATTTATAAAGTGTGATGTCAACTCACAAAATCTTTACGCTATTTATTATAATCCTATTTGTTTTGGCGTAATTGCAAGAAAACAAAACTTTCTGTTTTTGGATGTTCTCTAGAAAATTATCCAGGTATTGAAGACTTCTAGATTCCACAGAGAGCCACCGACCTCAAGAAAAATAATACGATTTGTTGAATATTGTCATCAATACAATTCTCAATGTGTTTGAGATGTGTTTCCATATAAAACCATTATTTTAAAAAATAAAATTTCTTTGGAGTAGTTTCCTTTTTACAGAGATAATTCAAATACTATCAGCTTGGGCAAAAAAAAAAAAATAATCTCAAGAAAATAATTTTTTGTGATTTAAAGTTAGTAGAAAAAGCTTTAGAAATAAAAGAAGCACAAGAAGTCGGGTCACATTGGTCCAATAACGCCCTCTAGTGGCTCAGAGCGAAAAGGCACACGAAAGTAAACAATAGGTGGTCAACAATATGAAAGCTTTTCAAACAGTGAAACTTTTTATTTAAAAAATATATATATTTAGAAATGCATGTATTTATTATTGTTCAAATGTGACCGAGGTCCGTGCCGTTTAGATGCCCGTCTTTGTTTCCTCTTCAAAATAGGTCCAATCTTATCCACATACCACGACACTTTTATGTGCATTAATAATGTCAAAACGACATTAACATTATCCACATATCGCAACAATTTTATATGCATTAATAATGTCAAAACGACAATAAAATTATCCACATATCACAACAGTTTTATGTGCATTAAAACGGTTAAAAAAGGACAATAGACGAAGTACCAGTGCAAAATAATCTATGGATGGTATAAAAGCATATTTTATATTTCCTTCCTTTGGATTGTGCATTCCTTCGCATGCACCCTCGGGTGTTTTTATTTTCATTTTTTTTGTGCTTGTGTTATTTCTCGCCTGCTTACTACGCGGTACTGCGATCCTCCTTCCCAGCGTGTACTTTCTCCTTCCACTCGTGTACTTTCCGCCGCTCTCACACAAACAGCCTCCTCCGGTACGTCCCCGTCACGTGGCCGTGGCATGGGGGTGGGGGGGGAGGACACCTCTGGGCGGAGACTGTGACCTATTTTCCACCAATGGGAGACGGCGAGAGCCCGCGAGTGACCCAGATTCAGCCAATCGCGGCGCAGCCGGATCGCCGGCAGGCAGCGGCGGCCACGTGCTCGCGCCACGTGCGGCGCGGCGACAGTCGGCGGACCGGAAGCGGCCGGAGCTCAGGTGTCCGCGCGAGCTTCACCTGCGGAAGTCGCAACGCGATTGGTTCGGACCGCGGGCTGCCGCGCAGGCGCAGTGACAGCCCGCTTCCCGAAGCTAATCCCATGGCTAGCTTGAGCTGATTAATTTCTTTCTTTCTTTGTTTTGTTGGGGTTTTTTTTTTGGTCACGTTGCGGGTAAATGTCACCTTTGTCACCGCGTCTGAGCCAGCCGTCTGACGAGGGCGGAGGGAGGGAGAGCGTGAAAGAGGAGGACTGACGCCTCCGAACGCGTTTGAGGTTTAATCTTATTGACAGCGGCGGAGGGAGGACGGGGCGTGGTGCGTTCAGGGTCACTCCAGGAAGGGGTTCCCACTCGGGTGGGCGTGGCCCGACGCCGCTGATTGGCTGAAGGCGGCAGAGGCGTCACATTCATGGAGAGAGGCGACAAAACATGTGTGGCGTTTACGTGACGCTGGCGAGTAAACGAAGACGCGATAGCGCCCCAACGTGTAATGATTCACAATCAATCGTTTTTCCTTCGTGCTTTGGGTTCTCGAGGATTCAAAGAACTTTTACTGTCATACCGGCACACCGCACAGTATGTGGTACGACATGAGTACCCAGGTCCGGTTTGAAGCCCTGAAAATCAAATATACAGCGCAGCTAAGGAGCAACAACAAGAGCAAATGTAAACATCTCACAGTAGAACAACCATTTGGATTTAAGGCAGAAGTTAGCACTGTTTGCACTAAATTTGCATGGAAAGCAAGGAGGTAGTTGTATGGTTTTCATCCACCTGTGATAACGAAATGGAATATTGCACCTTTATAGAGGCTGTGTGTCATGCTGATTAAATATAAACATTTCTGCTATATTTAAGAGCAATACATGGACATCAGCATGTCCAGAATTCATGCTAATAGCGACGCTAATAAAGAAATCAGGGCGTGAACGCGACACAAGGACGGCGAACGCGATGTGTCCCAGCTTCCGCGAACGCCGCGCGGCCGACGGACGAGTGGGCGTGGCCTCCGCTATGCAAACGAGCCACGCCCCCTCGGCGCCTCTCCCCCGTGAGCGGTGACGTAGCGCGGCGGCCCGTGTTGGTTCCAGCTGACTGAGAGAGAGAGAGAAATAAGAGCCTTCAGTAACATCCATGTTCCTCTCATACTATTGGATATTATTTTTTTCCCGCCGGTCGCTCTTTTATTTCCTCCATCTTTTCATCCCCGCTCATCTTCGACCCGCTTCCCTTGCGTTTCTCTCTTCTTTTTCTTTTTAAATTCCTCTTTTTATTTCTGCATCCATCCTTTTTTTTTTTTTTTGTTTTGTTACTATTATTATTTATTTATCCCCCCTGATTCTTGGCTCCGTCTCCCTCCCGCTAATCCTCTTTCTCCTCCCCTCTCCTCCTCCTCCTCCTTCTCCTCCTCCTCCTGCCTGCGCTCCGTCGTCCGGACCGGAACCGAGCGGAGCGGAGCGGCGGCGGCGGCGTCTCCGCCAACTTGCCCGGTGCGCCTGCAGGATCCGGCTGCACCTCCTCCTCCTCCTCCTCCTCCTCCTCCTCCTCTTCCTCTTCCTCATCCTCCTCTTCCTCGCGCGCGTGAGAATCCGGAGGAGAAGCGTCGCCGCCGCTATGGCGCGGAGGATTTAAACCTCGCGAGACCAACAATGCCACCATTTTGGAGATAAACCCTTTTTTTTTTCTTTTTTTTTTTTATTCGTTCTCCTGTCTTTTCTTTTCCACTTTCCCTCCTCCTCTCCTTCTTCTCCTTCTCCTTCTTCTTCTTCTTCTTCTTCTTGCTCCCCCCCCCTTCGCGCGCGCGCCACGGATGATGGAAACGCTCAGGTGGAGGTCTTGAGCGCACGTGAACGCGCAAGGGGGGCGCGCGACGCGCACGCGCGCACACCTGTAAGCGCGCGCCCGTTTCGATCGCCCATTGGATTATCTTGATCGCGTGCACGCGGAACCGACCCCCCCCCCCCCCCCCCCCCCCCCCCCCCCCCCCCCCCCCCCCCCCCCCGCCCCCCCCCCCCCCCCCCCCCCCCCCCCCCCCCCCCCCCCCCCCCCGCCCCCCCCCCCCCCCCCCGCCCCCCCCCCCCCCCCCC